>JACEEZ010002411.1:211077-217150 GCA_016584305.1 Chionoecetes opilio
AATGTGTACAAATCTGAATTAAGTTCTGCCCCCGTGGTAATAAGTCTGCCACTGTGGGGCACTGAAGGCAGTAGTGGTCAAGTTGGGACGTTGGGAGCGTTGGGACGGTTACACAGTTTACTGAAGGAGTAGTGTGGCACGTCCTCTGCTTGGGAGACCTGCCACACTGGCCGGTACCCCAACCTGAGGCGAGCACAGACAACATTGTGCCGACGTACCATGAGCCCATGTCGGCGATACTTGTGTTTGCAACGAAGAAAGTTGTCATGGTGCTGTATGGACACACTGGTGGCCCTGTCTGCGTCCCTGCGATACACAGTCATGGCGTGAGCAGCTGAGTATATGCTGTTTCGAAGGCATCGGAGGGAGGGCACAGCATTGCATCATCCAAGCCCAGGCGCACGGCCGCCCTTGGAAAGTCGATCCACCGTGTCATTACCAGCCAGCCCGATGTGAGAAGGCGTCCACACGAAGAACACGACAAGAGAGGCATCGTGGGCGATGGCGAGTTGACACAGTATGTCTCGTACAACACGGCCACAGCTGGGTCTTGGCGAGGAGAGGGTGTAAAGAGCCGACTGGGAGTCACAGACAAAATTAACCCCCCATTCACTCTTCGTTGAACAAGTAGGAGTTTACTGCATCCAGGCGAGGGCCGTTGAAGGTTCGCAGAAGGTGGGACTCGATGAGCTAGGTGCCCTACGGTAGTAGGGCCGAGCCATTCATCTCCCAGGCGGCCCCATGGGGGGGGAGGAAACATGGCACACGCTGCACTCCCGTCTGCCTGCACTGACCCGTAAACAAATGGGGGTGCAGCGGGGCCCGACGGTTAACACACCGATGGTCTCGGGCTAATTGTTCTGCAGTGGGGGAGGGACGTCTTTGGAGGTGGGTGTAGAAGTGACAAAGGAGAGGAACCGCCACGGTGGGTAGGCAGGACAGTCCTTCGGGATAGTAATATCAAGGCCACAAAGGTTGTTGCACACTGCATTGATGAGGTTGTGGCCACCAGGTCGCAGGGGGGTCTGGATGCGTCAAAGGGGTCGAGGAGGGTCTGAGACGCAAAGAAGTGCGGAGCAGGTAGGGAATGGAGCACTTGACGAGAGATAGGTCCATTGGTATAAATCTCTCCCACAAGTTGGGGCAGGTCGAGCTCAGACTGCATGTTGACTATGCGAGTGGAGAGAGGACACCCCGGGATAAACCTCATGACTCGATTTTAATTTTTTTCAGGATGCTCTAGTGCTTTTCTGGGAAGTTGACTAGGGGCAGGGGACAGATAGTCAACAACTGACCGAGGAAACAGGATGAAAATGGTCCTCGCCAGAGGGATAGACACACCTGTGGTATTGTTGGCAAGCCACTTGAGAGGGGCGAAGCGAGGCTGCAGACGATCAAGAAGGTTTACCACGAAGGGGTGAATCCGTTGTCGTGCGGGTATGGCTGGGGTGCCCCGGACTGGTGCGCCTAGGTATGTGTACTGTGTGCAGTGAGGGATAGCATTTCCACCTATAGTGAACGCCGGCAGTGCTCTCAGGTTGCGGGACGAGAAGTTCCTGCTCTTTTCAGGGGAGATCATTAGACCACAGGCAGTAGAAGACGCGTAGAAATCATGAAGAAAGAGCTGAAGATCGTGAGGTGAGGACGAGTGAATGCAGATGTCGTCCGCGTAACAGATGATAGTAGTTCCGGGGATGGCAGGGAGAAGAGAGAGTAGACGGCGCATTAGGACATTGAAGAGAAAGGGGCTTAGAACACCACCCTCTGGCGTACCGAGCACAAACCGTTCATAGGAGCTACATGCACCCCTAAAAAGGACACTTGAAGCTCTGTTACAAAGATAGCCCCGTATCCACCTGAGAAGGCTTCCTTGGACACCGAAGTCCACCAGCTGGTCAAGAATAATTTCCCTGTTGGCCACCCTCGAAGGCAACTTTTGAGGTCAAAAAGGCAACCACATGGTGGGAGAGAGGCGGGTTTTAGAGTTCCCCGAGGCAATGAGTGCACTTCGTTGTGGAAGGAAACCATCGAGAAAAGGGGGAGAGGTTTATCTTGGAGACGATGCATGAGTCGGGCAAGAAGGGTGCGTTCAAGCACCTTACTAAAGCAAGAAGTGAGGGAGATAGGCCTGATTTGTCGGTTCCAGGCTTTGGTATCGGAACAATTGTGCTGGAGGTCTAGGCAGGAGGCACATGTACCCGGCGGAAGCAGAGATTGAAGAGATGTAGTAGAGGGTTGCTAGGAATTTTCTGAAGGAGGCGAAGCACTTGATAGGTAAGGCCGTCATATCCGTGGGCAGTAGTCGTAGACCCAGCAAGAGCACGTCGCAGGTCATCCTCCGTTAGCGGTACATCATCGTCCTCATCCGGGTTGAGTAATGCAGCCATCAGACGGAGGGTGCGAACGTTGCTTTGGGAGGAGAGAGCATCTTGAATGTGCGCAGGAAGATTGCAAGCTTGCGACTGAGCTGACCAAACAGTGATGAGGTCCTGGGCGTATTCATGTGGACTGTGGTGGAGGGCGCAGGTGGGTTTTTTCTTGATGGTCCTGTTTATTAGGTGCCACATGGTCCCAACGCTAGTTTGATGATTGATGCTATCCGTATATCTTTGCCATGATTCGGTGTAGGCACACTTCTGAAGGGCGATCAGTCGTCTCTCGCCACTTGGTACTGACGCAGATGATCCGGTGTGGGTTGCCTCTGAAAAGCGAGACCAGCATCCGCCGCCGTCCTTTCCGCTTGGATAATACGACGATCTAGCGTCTAGGTATGGGCCACAGGGCGACGTTGAATGTGAGGTCTGATAACATAACGGCTGTAGAAGTCATGTGTAGCATTTACCAGGGAATTATACAAGTTGTCTGAGGAAAAGAAGGAGCTCAAAAGTGGGACGAAGACTAGAGATGTAAGAGACATACGTGGGGAAGTACTTGGGAGGAATGGCGATGCGTGTGCGGTGGTGGGGGAGCGTAGGACGAGTCGGTAGGGAGTACTGCAGACTAAGGGCAACGTGGTCGGAGAAGGGGGAAGGAATAGACTGGCAGCTGACACGGGACGCCACAAGGCCAGATATTAGGTTGTGATCTAAGGTGCCCCCACGAGCGTGTGTGGCTCCACCAGTGTCCCAATGGGTGAGGCGGTAGTGGCGGATGTAGTTCAGCAGAGGCAGGCCACTGCAGTTGGGAGTGGGAGAAGCGTCACCAAGAGCAGGTTGTCGAGCGTTAAAATCCCCCATGTAGATCATACCACGATCTGTATCTATCGGAAGGGCTGGGAGATGAATCACGCCCGGGGCAGAGTACACGTTGCACAGTCGGAGCTTGCCATCTCCCAAAGTAATCTCAAAAAGTTGAAAGGTCAAAGCAGCATGTGTAGAACAGCGGAGAACTCTGTGAGGCATGGAAGAATTAATGTTGGCAATGAGGCCGTTCCTGGCTTGGTGCACGTAAGAGATGTAGCCAGAAAGCGAGGGAGATGTGTCTTCCGGTAGAGCACCACCAGGAAAAGCTTCTTGAATGAATATGACCTGCGGGTGATGACGAAAAACGTAGGCCCTAACTGCAGTGAGGTTGGAGTAGTGTCTGATTCCAAAAGCATTCCATGAGATAACATGAAGCGGCGTGGGACTAGCGAAATTTACCATTAGTGTTGCGGGTGACAGAAGAGGAGGGGGCGAGAGCAGGCGCACTGCCAGCCGAAGCGCGGGGTGAGGGAATCTTGGGCGGCACTAGACCACCCAGCCTCTCAAGGCGGGAGACGACAACATTGAGCTTCTCAGTGAGTGTCGTGACAGAGGCGATGACAACTTGGTGCGATTCAACTAAGGTGGCAAGAGTGCTTGCGGTGGTGGCTTACTGGCTGACCAGGCTGTCAATGCGGGCATCTATGGCATCAAAGCGTGCCGTGAGAGTTGTACAGCGAGATTCCAGAGTAGTGACAGTTTGAGGCAGAACAATGACTGCAGCAGAGTCAGTAGGACAAGGAGAGGAAGACGAAGTGGCGGGTGGTGGTGGTGGTGGAGACGCAGCACGTTGAGACGTGGCAGCGCGGGACCTCTTAGCACAGCCATGCCAGACGTTGACCCCTGACATATTACACCGAGGGCACTTCCACTGTGAGGTGTCTGGCGCAGGCGGAGATGAGGTTTCCGACGTAGAGGCGGAAGCAGCAGCCGCAGTAGGCGTGGAAGGGGTGTGGTATGGGCAGGAACGGGTAGCATGGGCAGCAGCTCACCATGCACACTTCTCCGAGGCAGAGCAATAACGTGAAATTTGGCGAATACTCCAGCATTTAAAGCACCACGGCTGTTCATCCTTCATCCTGCGACCCTCACAGGGAGGACGTCAAAGGAGGAAGGCGAATTCAATGACAGGTGGCGGTGGTTCCAGAAGACTCCAGGTGAGGACCATACAGTTGATAGGCGTCCCGTCTTGAAGGAATCGACGAACAGTGTATAGTGTATACTCCTGGCAGTTCCTTGGCAAAGGAGGGGTCAATACCGACAGGGAAGCAAGTTTTGAGATAAGTATGGAACTTACGGGGTCTGTCGATGGAGTCCTGAACATCAACGCGTAAGGACAGGAACTCACCACCCGTGACCCTGACAATGATGTCTCTGCGGCGCCTCGAGAGGTATACGAAGCGAGAAGTAACAGCGGACATCTTCACCTCCGACTGTTCTCGATCGAGACGGAATACCTTGGTAACCTCAGACAGCCAGCGAAGCTTCACGTCACAGCTCGGATTCTCTTTAAAGGCTACTGTTGGAATTATCGACCATCAATTGAGGGTCGACAACAACTGTTAAAATTATAATGTTGATTAACGTGAACTCACCATGCGATTAACCCAATTCTACCTAATCTGCTATGATACCCTATTTAGCTCTAACTAAAGTATACTCAGCAGTGGCAGGTGGGTTGTAATGTGCTTTGGCTTGATCTCTAGCTTTGGGGAAGTATTGTAGGTCGAGATAGACAGAGTCGCAACAGGGTGGGAGTGGAACTTGTGACGGCGTGGTGACTGGGCTGAATGATGCACGTAATGGCCGCTTGGTGGGGCCGACGTTCTCCCCAGGCTTTTCATAGCTGATTTCTTAGTGTGTTTTACACCTTGTCCTTCTCAACCGATTGATCGGTTAAAGTTTACTCATATTATTATGAGGTCGACTACACCTTCGTGTATCATCAAAACGCTCACTACAACTTCATTTCGTAGTGGCTGACTCGTGACTGATATTACCTTCACTGAAAATTCACAGCTTGGCTCGTGACTGCCACGTATAATGTTCCAATAATATTTACTCCCATACTTGAGTCACTCACAATTCTTATACATTGTTAATCCTTTGATTAATTGTGGTATTATAGATAAATACCACCAAAATTATATCTAATTACATCTTAATATACCCAAATCTATTATAATATATACATAGGTGGAATTTGTTTTTGTATCCCGCACTCCTGGCGGTAGGCGCCAAATTTCACCTTTCAAATTAACCTTACTCAAAATTAGAGCGGTTTTAGTGGATAATTTCCACAACTGGGGGCCGGCGAAAAAATGAAGGGATGCTTCAGGTAATTTGACCCCCTTTAATGAGGTTTCTCCAAGTGGTTTTACACTTTAAAGCAGCTTGCCTCCGAGGTCGAGAATCCCCTAAGTTGGCCTGCCAAGACGCAGACTTAAAGTCTTCATTTCTCTCTTCAGCAAACTCTAGGGGGATCAAATTATTTACCGTCCGCACACATCGTTGTCCCCTCACTAGTAACTCCACAGACCTCACAATCCCCTTTCCATCAGTATGCAATGTTGCTATTTTTCCTAGAGGCCATTGCGAACGAGGCATATCTCCCCTAAGGATTACTATATCTCCTATTTTGATTGGACTTGATTTCTGGCGGTTGAGCCCATAAAACTTTTCTAGACTCATATAATCTGCACTCCAAGCTTATCCTGACCTTAAATTACTTAGTATGTACCTTCCCGGAGATTTGACCGGTCTTATCTGACTATTGTATAACGTCCCTGTAATCTTCAAAGGAAAGGCCGAGTCTTTTCGTAGGATCTTTA
>JACEEZ010002412.1:0-66128 GCA_016584305.1 Chionoecetes opilio
AAAAAAAATTGGGGGGCCCATTTTGGGGGGGAAATTTTTTTTTCCCCTAATTTGGGGGGGGGCTTTTTGATTTTGGGGGTTTTTTTCTTTGCATGATATTCAATATAAAATTTGATGAAAATAACCATACCCCAAAAGTAGGGGTTTTGAAAAATAAAAGCTGTGAAAAAATAAAAAAAGGTGTTGCTCTGAAAGGGAACCATTAAGTGGGTTTCAAGAAAAGTGTTATTTAGCTGGGAATAGGGGGATGAACTTAGTCGCTTAATACCCAAAGCGACTCATGGCTTTTGGGGAAAATTCTAAAATATAAGAAAAATAATTTTTAAAAATTAATACGTAACTAAAAAATTTCATAATTAAAAGGTTCAAAAGAATGAAAAAAACAAAGAAAAAACCAAACCGTTGGGAAAGATATTGAGCAATCAAAATAATTGTATTAGTTCCATTTGTTCTGCATTTATATTTTTAGAAAAATAATACAGGCAGAAAAAAATGTTGAAAACATAAATACAACTCTGGTAGCAGTAATGAATAATAATTATTCTGAGAAAAAAGGGAAATGAGGAAGAATAACATACAAGTATATTAAACTATTGAACTTGTGTAGCCCCGAAATATTATTTGGGGAAAAGTGGGCCCAAATTTAAAAGAAAAAAAAGAAATTAGTATATAAAAAACCCCAGTATTTAACTGGGTAATGATGTATAGCCTGTAGTAATGGCAGGGCATTGAAGTCTCAGACTCACAGAAAAAAATTTTAAGCAAAGAGCTGTGTAGCTGCAATGTAAAATCACTTGATAATACTTGGTGCATGTCCCCTTTAGACCTGTTCGAAAAAAAAAAAATCCTATTTTTATCCCTCCGCAGGGTTTCCAAGTTTTTTCGATCTGGAAAAGTCGAAAATTACAACCTTTTAAAAGCCAAAATGTGGGAAACCCTTTGCCTCAGAAGCATGAAGTTCTATTTTTAAAACTTTTTCTGAAACCCCATTTTCGGAGCTTTTTGAGTTTTTTTTCCCCTATTTTTTACCAATAAAGGGGCATAAGCGGGTTTAAAAAAGTAATTAGAGTTGACTAAACATAAAAAATGCATAGAAACTTTTATGGAAATTTTACTGGATTTTTACAGAAAAATTTTCAAAAAAAATTTAAACTAAAAAAATTTTATTTCACTTAGTCACAAATTCAAAAATGGTTTTGCAAAATTTCTAATGGTCTGTTATGTTTGTTGCAGCTTTTGAAACCTGCAAACAAACCCAGAGATACTTCAAAAGATAATTTTCACTATGGCGTAAGCAAGGGTCCGGGGACGCAAAGTTGACATCTCAGAACCCCCCACCTGCGTCAGAAAAAGGGGTTTCACGCGCCTGCTACTAGATCGCTACAGAAACCTTCCTGACGGCTACCCATCACCAGCATCAGGGCTCCCATTACCCCCCAAAACAGAGGCCTTCCAGTATTCCCCCCATCCCAAGTTTGCCAGAAAATACGGGGATCCAAAAGCTCAAGACTCGCCAATGAAAAGTGGAGGTATTCCCTTTTGGGCAGAGGTAGGATCAAGAAACCATGCCAAGTACAAGCCGCAGCATTTCAGACATTCACAAAAGCACAGAGTCTAGAAAGGAAAAAAGTAGAACAGGTCCCTGGGGGGAAAAGGGGGCCCTTTGTCCTGAAATTAGATGCCTGCGACAAAAGAGTTCAGATGCCACCGGGAAAATAGGAGAAACCGACTGCTATCGGGGGGAGAAGAAGGACAAGGAATCGGTTTTTCTACAGGACAGAAGACAGGAGAAAGGCCACAGTCGGTCATGAAAAGATTTTTTGGTCACGTCCCACACAAGCAGAGGGGGGCTGCAAGACTGCAGCAGAGAGAGGAAAAAGATATAAATTTTGTAAAAAATTTCTCAATTTTTCAGCTGCCACACAGCGAAGGACTGCTGTGATGGTTCCCTGGGCTACCCCCGCAGTGAAGGGAATGGAGGACTGGTTTTCCCAAACAACCTCGCCCTGGATTCCATCCCCCAAGCACTAAGGTGTGACTACAGAAAGGGCCCTGGAATATGTCAGCAATGAAAAAAGTAGTAAATGACTTGCTGAGCGGGGAGTCAAGATATGACTATTGCAAACATTTTTCCCAAGATTCTCAAAAAAACATACCTTTCTTCAAACGGGAAATACCCGTGACGTTTTTGAAGCTTAAAGAAGCAAACTTGAAAAAATTACTGTAAAAATGTCCTTCGACAAAAATAGAGTTTTTTCTCCCATTTGCAAAATTTTTAGAGTTTTTGTCACAATTTTTTTGATTAAGATGTAATTTTATTTTTTAAATTTATATGAAATTTTCAGAAATTTTGTTTTTTTTTCTGGATATGATTTTTTTTTTTCTTAAATGTTTCTTGGTTTTTTTTTCAGAATAATATTAAAAATGTTTAAATTTTGTCCCCAAAATTTTTGTTCTACCCCAATTGTAACAAAATTTCCAGGTGAAAAAAAGGGGCGGGGGGGAAAATTTGGCGTTTTTTACTGTCGCGGGCTTAAATACTTGAGGTCCAAGGGCAAGGTTTTCAAATTTTTAGCTAAAAATTTTTGTGATTTTCGGCTTTTGGGTAAAAAAGCATGGGAAACCTTGCGGGGGGGTATAAAAATAGGAAAAAATTGTTTTCTGACGGTCAATGTCCCCTGTTAACTTGTAGTAGCCCCAGATCTTGAAGACGAATTTTGACATGGATGCCCTGATTAAAGTCAGTTACGCCCCCAGCGAGAAAAAAAGCCTTTCAGTTTTCACCCTGGTTACGGAAGAGTTCAAGCTTTTGGAGAAGGTTTTGATGTTTGGATAAATTCAAACAGTTTTAAAGGGGACGCTAGGCAGCTGTGGACGCTCTTAGGTTCTGCCCCTGCTTTCCCCACAGTTCAAACTCACCGTGGGATCTGCTGCAGTTAATCCAACAGTCGTGATAGGTTTAAATTTTACAGCAAGAAATGTTTCCATTGTTCTTGCTTTTTTTTTCCCAAAGTCCTTAGGAGGAATCAACAATGATGCCAGTTGCTGTCTGCGACGCTCACCGATCGATGTTTCAGGTCAAAATAATTGCACCACATTTGGGTGAAACATTGACCAAGTAGTTTTCAATGGAACCCAACCCACATTCTTTCTGTAACCGAAGCTGTGCTGCCCGAGGTTTGTTTTTACAACCCCTCCCTTTTTGGAAAGATCTGAGGTTTTTTTTGAAGACAACGTAAACTAAACCCCCTCACTCCGTTTTCCCAAAGACATAAATCGCCCAGAAACTTTGCACCTTTGCTTGGCGGGTATCAAAAGATATGATTGTGGGAGGGGGTTTGGGAAGAAGCAGACCCGATACAGTCCCCAAAGGACGTTTTAGAGCTACAATAAGCAGCATTGGTAAAGAACTTTCCAGCCTCAGGGCCCCCTTCCGTGTTTCACAGATGTCCAGGTTTTATTTTTTCTAGGGCTTGCAAAAATGAAAGGGAATAAACTGGGAAAAAATCTAATGCTTTCATGGGGTTCCCAAAACTTGCTTTACATAACTTCAGCAAAGTTTTTTTAAAGGAACCCCTTTGCCGACTTTAAACGGGCATTCGCTTTGCACTGTCTTGAACATGATGTTTTCCTTTAAACTCCTGTGCTGTGAATTTTAAAAACTGTAACGGCTTTTTATGCATGAGGTTTTAAGCTAGCAAGGGACAGTGGAAAAATTCTGCATTTTTGGGGATTCTCGTTTGGGGACTGCAGGCTCCTACACGGCTACTTCCATTCACTTTCGCCATCATACCCGACCCACGCAGGAGGGTTTTACAAGGCCAAAATTTTTTTTTTTTTAGAAGCACACCCCAATGGCTCACCGGTTTGACTTTTTTCACTGTTTTAGATCTATTTTCTTTATAAGGTCAAAATGGGTACAGGTTTTTTCATAAAATTGCCTTTTCCCGTGTCGTAGGCAGAAAATACGAACTGCAATGGCTACTGTCGCGATTTTGCTTTCCCTAGTCTCACCCCAATGTTGCCAAAATTTTGCCTGCTGACATTTTCCACAATGTCTCTTTCCCAGGCCACCAGCGCGTTTTGTAAGGCGTTTTGAATACAGGCGACAAGTGGAAGAATTCCCTTTTGATTTTTAATGGGACTTCAGGCTGGCATCTCCTGCCCTGATGCGATAGCGCAGTGGGCACAAAAATTCCCTTATTTTTCGTTTCCCTTTCCCCCCCTGGGTCCAACTTTTGCTCTCACCCCTGTGGCCCCAGTGCAAAATTTTTTGGGAGCCAATCCAAGGTATCCAAATAGGTGTAATACTGCTCTTTACGTGTGATTTCTTCAGAACGTGATTTTGATAATTAGAACATATATCTTGTCTTTGAAAAATTTTTGTTGAAATTTTTTTATGTTACAACACTGCTTTTTTGATACTTTGGTTGAGACAATTATTTCTCCATTTTTTTTCCTGTAAAACATCAAAAACCCTTCCAAAGGCTTGGTTACAAGCTTTCCCGAAGCTGTCCAAACCACTAACCGACCACCTACACTGATGTTGAAAACAAGACACATGGCACACAAAAAGCCCCAAAATGGCCTGGGAAATTTTCTGACCGCAAGCCATTGAAAGTTTTTCAAGTGGGAGGTAGCATCGCCGGGACTCTTCACCCCAAAATTTGAGTGCATAGATGAGGGCATTCTGATTCCTAAGACGCTTCCCTGGAACCCGAAAGAATTTTCCGACTTCTGCTTGCTGCCCTTCCCAAAACCCTAACCAATGCGGTTATGGCGCACAACATGGATGAGATTGGATAACAATTTAATTTTGATGCTGGAAGGGCCAGGATATGACTTGATGCTGGTTCTGTACAGATGGAGCTTCCATCTGATAGTTGTTTGGAGAGGAATCTCTTGTTTTTTGAAAAACTTTTGAAAGATCAGACTAATCTTTTTTTCTTTTTTTCTCGGCTCATACTGATCACTCTAACCTGTCAAAATAATTGAGTCTCACGATAGTTATAAATACTGTACTATTTTTTTTATTTAATTTTCAAAATTTGACCCTAGATGACAGTATAGTCGCCAGCGCAAAATGTCGCCTCGCCAATATTTCGAAGTATAGCATCACTACTGATTTTAATGCCATGAAAATGATACACAGTAGTTTATATATGCCTTATTTACCGTTTCAGCTTTTTTTAGCTTTTTACTGCAAGTATTAACGGTTTCAAATTTTTACTATCGTTTTTTCGGGCGAAAGACGACGGGGGAGGACACTCAGTAAAAAAACCTAATTTTTGGACCCTTTTTGTTGGTCGACACTCTGGGGAATTTTTTTAATTTTTCATTTATAGCCATACTATGACCAAAATGAAGACCCAAAAAATGACACAGATTCCCGATAGCCCCTTTAATTTCCTGAAACAGGTTAGAAATGTAACATTACGCACCGACGTCGTAAACAGAAAAAAAAAGTTGTCTGGGTTATTTTTCTACGGTAAATGCATGAGGTCAGCTGATTTCTAACTACCTTCCAAAATTTCATATTAACACATTAAAATAAGTTTAAACCTAACAAAAAAATACGGGGCCATCGCAAAAAATTAAAAATAAACAATTGTATATAAAAAATACTTGTAGTGTAGTGTTAGACGCTCGGGTCACAAAACCCAGAAGTCCCGGGTTCGATCCCCGGGGGGAGCGAAGAAGATGGGCGGTCTTTCTTAAAACCCAGCCCCTGTCCACCCATAGTGAATGGGAACGGGTGTTACCCGGGGGTTTGTGACCCGCCTCCCGGGGGGGTGGTTCTTCGGCCCAACATAACTGCAAACGGTAATCACATGGCTTGAGGAATCTAAACCCCTTAACCAAAACCTCTAAACAAAAAAAACAAACAAACAAACAAAACAAAAATTAAAAATAAAGGAATTTTCTGACCTTTTGTTCTTGGAAAGCCAGCAGCGGCACAACCCCACTAGCTGAATAAAAAAGTGTTTTTAAAAAGATTGTGAATAATAACCCTATTAATTTTTTGATTCTTTATAGGAAAATAATAAGCACTTAATTGTTTAATTATATATTAATCGTAAGATGAATCAAAGAGAAATTATTTTAATAATAATTAAAATTTCTTCATAATTTTTAAAACGCTGAAAAATTTTTCACAGAAAACGCCACAAAAAGGGTAACCATATTTTATTGGCAGACGCTTAAAAAGGGAATTTTTCTTGAAAGTATGCATTTAGCAATTTATAAATATTGGATTATATTGCCCAAGCTGTTTTTTTTAAAAATGAATGAAATAAAATGAACATTTCTAACTAAATTTAATTGATTTCATTTCCCCCTTATACTGAATTTTAGGCTACAGCCAAAAACTTTTTTTTAATTAATTTTCGGAAATTTGGGGGGGGGCATGGCCCCCTTTGGGCCCCCCCCTGGTACGCCCTTGTCACAGGGCGCCCTGGCCTTACTAGAATACCTTAATATACCGGCGCTTAGTGAAAGATGGGGAATGGGATAAAAGCACCAAAATTTTTTAGGCCTACAGGCTCCCACTATGATTTTTAGAGGGGAACAAAGATCCCCTACTCAGATGCTATAAGGAAAGTTTTTTATTATTTTGACATTTCCCCATGTGGAAATTAGGGTAAATGGGTTTTTAAAAAAGAATAGTCAAAAGGAAAATTTTATTGGATCAAGTTATCTTTTTTAATTATTTAAAAACTCCAGAACAAAATATTCCAATAGGCTGCCCAAAAAAACTAAATCAATATTTATTCGATTTAAACTCCCCTCGGACTCGCGAAACCCATTTTTTTATTAGCAGAACACAAATTAAAAAACATACTCCTTGAAATTAAAAAAAGACAGGGTTAATCTATGCGGTGATTATAAAAAAATAATTTTCATTAAGCTTTTATAAACAATCAGTTCTTCCGTACGCTCAGAATGCCAGTTTTGTTAAGCCCCAGTATCACAAGCGGGTATGATTTCAAATTGAAATTATGTGTTTTATTTCTCAATTTGCAGCTCACAGTTCGGTGCATTTCCAGCTGGCTTTCTTGCAGAACATCTCCCGCCAAAACCGCAGCATTTTGCAGGCCACTTCACAGTTCCTTACACCCTTTGCTGCCGCAGGCTGCGAGCTCCAACGGGAACCCGGACTTTTTTTCTGCCCCCGTGTCCAACCGCACCCTTCAGCATTGGTGTCTGTTGTTGGGCCTGGGGAAGGTTGCCCAATGCCACCCTGGTACACTGCACGTTTGGTGTGCTGCAGCGGGCCTGTTGAGGGGGGGAAAATTTTCTCCATCGTCTGTTTTTCGGCAGAACATTCCTTTCTTGTTTATTCCCGACACCAAGGGCGGGTTTTGTTCATAAACGACTGTAAAAACTTCCAGCCTGGAACCCGGCAATCCCGTGATTTTTTGCTTGGATGTTTAGGGATGAATTGAAGGCATCTGTGACTTCGGTAAGGCCCCCCATGCCCCCAAACCGATTTTTTCCCCCTTTCCAAAGAAAAAGAAGTGTTCACCCCTTTTAAGCGTGGAACACTGGTAGCGCTTTGGACTTCTTTTTGCCCAAGTACTACAAGGGCTTGTTTGGTGGGAAAAGGAATTCTTGCCACTGCCAAAGGCCCCCAGATGTCACCGATGGATCTTGCTGGCTAAAAAGTGATATTTCCCCGTGAGGAAAAAAAACGTCAGTTCCCGGTGGTCCCCAAGCATGGGTCTCCCTCTCTGGGGCTTTGTAGATGGACCACAATTCTTGTGTTCCCTCTTTGGTCCAGGGGGGGGCCATCGATGGTCAGGCCACGGCAGACACAGAGGCTCCAGATTTAAAAACCCTGCTTTCCGTCGGGGAAGGTAGTGGATAAATCTTCTCTGATGGGAACGGAAGATTCTCCCTTTGTTTGTGGGGTCACGAGGAAATGGGGCCAATTTGCCGGGGCCCTTGGTTGGCCCCACCCCCTTTTCGAAACCCCTTTTCCCCCGTTTCTTCTGGTTGATTCTTTGATATGTTGTCCGGGTACCTGTCCCATACCACATTACTCTCTAGGGGTTTTCCATTTGCTCATGATGTGGGGAACAAACACCCATTGCATAATCGTCAAATGTATGAGCCAGTCACTGGAGGGGGTACCACAGCACACCATCGACCTCAACATAAAATGACCCAGGGGGGTTTCTTTTTGCGCTTCTGGGCCAGAATGTTGGTAGTCGGACTTCTCCCTTTGTCCAGCTTCCCTTTTTCGCCAAAAAAAGGGGGGTAGGGGTGTTTCATGCTTGAAAAGGTGCCCAGGTCCCTCAGGGGGGGCTATGTAAGACGGGAAAAGAGGGCCACGTCATCCTTCGCATAGACACTTGCCCCGACCCTTACTTTTGCTTTGTGTTGGCGACTAAACAGGGGGAATTGTTTTTTTTAAAATTGGGTCATGGGGAGGGGAGCTCTGCAACACGACTTCTTGTTTTCTCTACTCTTTTTGCCAAAAGGCTCTACTGTGCGGGACTGTGTTGACAACGGGGATGGTCGATGACATTCCGGGTTTAAGTGCCAGGAGTTCTGGGGGTCATCCTTAATGGTTTCCCATCTCCTGATCCCTGGATAAGGCCCACAGTTTGCTTCGGGTAGTCTTCGGGGTAAAAACCCTCCTCGTGTGGTACGGTCTCTTTTGGGGTGTCGGCATCTGCTCCCCGAACTCTGCCAGGGGTCGCGCCTGCCCCGGGTCCCGAAACCACCCACCTCCTAAAGGAAAATGGGTTCTCGGAAAGGCCCACTGCTCCTCCTTCCCTTTCACAAGCTCGTTTTTTTGTTCGTGGGCTTGGTAAAGGGGTTATGGAGAACCTTTTGGGCTGTTTTCGAAAGCCCCAGTTCCCGTTACTTCGAATTGGGTTGAATCTGGGGCAGACCTCCATGTCCCTGTATGCCCGGAGCCCCTGGGCATAGTTTTGGTGGCCCAGAGCGAAAAACCATGGCACAAGAGCTTTCAGTGTCTAAACGATAAGGGGAAATCTTGTTCTCTTGTCACGTAAAAAGATCGGGCCAAGAATTTCCAGCCGCAGGATGGTATCCCAGTAATGGAATTTTGGATCCTGGCAGCCTGCCCCGTCCCCTCCTCAAAACCTTCATCATTGCTTGGTGTTTTCCCCCAAATGCCTTTTGGTGGGGCATCCCGCTCATCTTGGCCATGCGAGAGACTGATTGGTGGGCGTGTCTGGTCTTCGTGAGGTGTGGGGGCCGTCAAAAAAGATTTTCGCAGTGCCAGGATGCAACCCTCCCTTGATTTAAAGCGGTTGCCAGCCTGATGCCTCCAAGTAGCCCCAAGTGTCTTCCCAAAACAGCCTCCCCAACATGGAGACCCCCAAAAATGACCACGTACGGGTCTTCGCCATGTTTTTGGCGGCCGGCCACTGAACAACTTGGCCGGCATACCGGAGCCCCTAAGGCAATGACAGGAATTGCCCAGGTTCAGAAACTGTAGGCTCACGAAAAATTTCATCCCATGTTTGACCATTGCTGCGGGGGGCAGCCTTCTCACTGAGAGCGGCAGGAGCTGAGTGATTGCAGGCTGCAATCAAAGGGGGTCTCTTCACGGGGGCGTGGTAAGAGCCCGGGAACAGCATTCCCTGACCAACTCTTCCCTTTTCCCTGAGCAAAAAAGGATTTCCAGCCCCTTGTTCTCTTTGTCGCGGGCCTTGTCAAGGGTGCCACTGATGGGGCGGGTGTATACGAAGTCCGGGGACAGCCCCGGGTTTTTCCCTTCCCAAAGGGCCCCCTGGGAAAAGTGGGGAAATTTTCAGGGAGTCTTGGTCCCGGGTGGTTTTTAGAAGGGCTAGGCTGATCTCACTCTGGGGTTGGGGCCCCTGTTTGTGGTGGAAAAAGGGGAAAAAGGCGATCCTGTCCCATGGAAGTCCTTTTGGTTTGTGTTGAGGGGTTTTGGGCAATATTATAAGGGCCCCTACAGGAAGAGCTGAAAGCGCAACGGGCTGGGGCCCAAAAACTCCCTTTTTCCCTTTATTCCTCACCACAGCATAGCCATTTATTCCTTTGGTGGAGCACCCGGTCATAAATGCCCCTCAGGCCAAGTCATGCATCTGGGTAAAAAGTTTTTTTTGACCCGTTGCGTGTGGAGGTTCGGCAATGTAAGTGGTAGGGGTGGTCAATTTCCAAAGAAGCGTTATCGACTGCTTGGTATTTTCTTTTCCCTTTTGGCCCTTTTTTTTGCGTTTAAGAGTATGATCTGGAGCAGTGAACAGGCCTGGGGAACTGGCAGTCCTGACTTTCAAGTCATCCTTTTTACGCATGGTACCATACTCTTTAGGTTGGCTGGAACGAGTTCTTCTGGGAGAAAGGGGGAAAGGGGCCCTGAAGTTGAAACCCGGAAAGAAAGATGTCCCTCCACAATCTGGCAGCTTTTGCCCAAAAATTTGTGCATCTCCTTAAGTCGCTCCCCTGGCCCCTTTTAGCATTTGTTGCATGCCTTTTTCAAAAACAAGTGCAATTTTTTCCATCACTTTTCTCTTTTGAAAATTGGAAAAGGGTTTAGGATTTGCCTTTAAAACGAACTTTTTTGACTTCACCCCCCTTATGCCAAAGTAGCAAGACGATTTTTGAGAGATGCCGTAGGGAAGCAAATTTAAGAGCAAGTCCCTTTTTCCCCTTCATTCTCTAGTGTGACCCCTCAGCAAAAAGCTCTTGCCGGGGTTTCTTGTCTGGTTTTCTGGCATCCCTTTGGTTTTTCCCTGTTCCTGTCAGGGGCCGGGGGCGATTCCGCAGTCCAACCCAACAAACAAAATGGTCTTGGCCTCCCCTGCAAAGAGGGCACCGACACCTTTAATCCTGGTAAAAAATCTAATCCAAAAAATCTCGGGCCTTGACCTAAAAATTGTATCTCCCCTAGGGTTTTGAAAATCAGCAGGGGCCTTTCTTTGGTGCAAATACAGCTGGTCTTGTCGAACATTGCTGGACGAGGGGATCGGTCTTCTGGAGCAGGAGTGCATCTCTCCTCGCTTCTTCGCCCCTTTCCCGTTTCTGTGTTTTGAATTGGTCGTGACTGTTTGGCCACGTGCATTTCCCGTCAACTCTCCCCCTCTGTGGCAGCACCAAATGCAAGAGGCACTGGCAGAGCGTTTAGTTCTCTGAACGGCACTTTCTCCGGAAAAATCCATAGACAGCTGGGGCCGACTTGTCCGCTCCATGTGTATTTAAGGGACAGCGAAGTGCTCAAGGTTTTCTTCTGGCAGACTGCACACGCTGACAATCCATCACAGATGAGGATGGGGCTCTTCAAAATCGCAAAAAACAAAACAAAAAAGTTAGCAGAAAATTGTGCATCCTTAAATAAGACATGTACGTAAGTAATTCATGGTCATACTGTAAACCTAAATTCCTTGAATAGAACGGGTTTTCCTGGGAAAATTTGAAAAATGTGATCTTTAAGTATAGAGGGGTAAAAAAAAAACAAAATAGGGATTATTTCATTACGGAATATTTCTTTTTCCCTTAAAGGCGAATCTTTATTTTTATCAAGATTTTTCTAAGTGAAAATTAGCCGTTATCACAAAAAAAGGGTTTATAAGGCTTCTGAGTAATTGGGTCGTTTTTTCTCCCCCCCTCAAAATCAAGCTACCCTGTGTGCCTGAAAAAATTTTGGTGTTTTTTTTTTCCGGCAGTCCCCATCCCCTTTAAAACTGGGTTTTCCCAAAAAAAGAACCCCGAAGGGGGCCCCCCAAACCCCCAAAACCCAAGTTCTAAGGGGCCCGCATAATAAGTTTAAAAATGTTGGATCTTTTTTGGAAAAACTTTTTCGTTACCACAACCGAAAAATTTAAATAAACCCCCTAAATTTAAGAAAAAATTATAATTTAAAATTATTTAAAAATTGTTTTATAACTTTTAAAACATAAAAAACATAAACAAAAAATTAGGCTTTTCATTGAAGATTTTTTTTTTCTGATAAAAAATAGAACCATGAAAAATGCGTTAACCAAAATTTCGGGCGGCCCCCCCTTCTTTCTCTTTCCCGGGGCTCTCCTCCTCCTTTTTCTCTCCCCCTCTCTCTCTCTCTTTCCTCTCTCCTCTCTCTCTCTCTCTCCTTTTCCCCTCTCCCCTCCTCTCTCCTCTCTCTTCCCCTAAAGGGGAGAGATTGATGAAAAAAGGGTATAGGAGAGAGATTGAAGAGAGGTGTTACCAAAAAAACTTTTTTTATTTTATATATAATTATATTTTATATATATATATATAAAAATATAAAAATTTTAAAAATATATATATATATATATATATTATATGAATAATAAATAAATAAATATTATATAATAAATATATAATAATATATAAAATATATATATAATAATATATATATAATAAAATAAGTAAAAAGTTTTTTTTGGTTTTCTCTCTCTCTCTCTCTTCTCTCCTCTTCCCCTTCATACTCTCCCCCATATCCTTTCATCATATCAATCTCTTCTCCTCTCTCATCTCCCCTTTTCCCCTCTCTTTCCCCTTCTCTCCCCTTTCCTCTCTCCCCCCCTTTTTTTTTCAGGAAAGAAGAGAGTGAAGAGAGAGAGAGAGAGAGATGAGAGAGAGACGGGGCCGCCCCCGGGAATTTTTGTAGTTAAAGCACTTTTTGCTGGTTTTTGTAGTATCAAAAACGAAATCTATCAATGGAAAGCTAATTTAATTCTGCTTCTATTGATATCTGCCATCTTATAAGCTGTCCCACAAAGTTATACATGACGACGAGTTTTAAGTGAATGTTAAGTTTTTCATATTTCTTCAGTCTCAGAATGACCTTTATTTAATGTGTTTTACTGTGTTTTATGTGATAATCTTAAAGAACAAGCATTTCCGAAGATAACAGTCTATCCTTTATACATGTATAACATGATATACTGCGGGGTCATGCCTTGAGAACTTCCCCGTGTCTTGGGTGAACGAAGAGGCCTTGGCACCAAGATGGCGCCCAGTAGCGTTTAACATAGGGCCTATGAATGGCGTTACCCTCTTTATAGAGATACCCTAGCCTTCACCATCGCCTTGGAGGACGGCTGTCGGCTGCCCATGATCGGCATCAGTGTGAAGGAGGTGAGCACATGGATAACACGGGACATATTTGTTTATTCTTGTATTGAGGTTTAAACTATTACCCGTTAAAAAGTTGACCGTTACGACTTTACATGACCTACCACGTTTAGGTCTCACGGCCTTTTGTAGCTTCCTTATTTTCTTCTGTTCGTATGACTTGTTCTACTGTTATAATGTTTTACTTCTGTTCACCTATTCAGACTCCTCTTCTTCAATCTATCATCATATTCCTCATACCTCTCCTACTACCATTTATCGACAATCCTCCCTTCATTTTTCTGTGCCATCTGAACACATTATTGCATCCTCATTTCCCTGTCCTGTACTTATTACTTAACAGGAACTACCACATGTATGTATTACGGCCTCTTGTAGCTTCCTTATTTTCTGATGTACTTATAAACACCCCCGCGCAGGTCCATGACGAGTGGGATGACCAGCTGGACTCGGTGTTGCAGCAGAGTGGGCGGTACTTCGAGGTGCCCGTAGCGGGTCCCCTGTCGGAGGCCGCCATGAAGAGGATAGGGAGGCACGCACGCAGGGAAGGACTGGCGCGGAAAGACATCATTATCTCCACCTCGGTATGTGTTTCGGTAACCCTCCTTGTTCTTCTTCTTTATCTTCTTCTTTGTCATGTCCTCTCCATCGATTTATAGTGGCGCCGTTCAACAATCAAGTTTTGCCAAGGCTAAATATGTGAAATGTACGTAGTAGTTAGTAAGTTTTCCGTCTTTGTCTCTCATCATTGAATTATTAGAATGCATTAACTAAACCTACTCCTTAATTTAACTCAAGGAGAATAAAATCCTCTGGTTCATCAGATTAGACTCATGGAAAAATAAGAATTAAAATATCAATAATAGTAATTAAAATGCAATCTAGCAAGCAATTTTTGTACTGAGTAGATGATCTCATGTTTCAGTGTGTGTGCTGGCCCACAGATCGCTGTCCCGGAGGATGCTGGTGCTGGCGTGGCCCTGGTGAAGGCCTTTTTGGACCACTTCACCACCCACATCGAACTGCTGTACATTGAAAACCCAGTTGGACTTAAAGGTGAGATGAAAGAATGGGGAATATTAGCTTGCTCGCATCTTCACTATTGTTATTTTCATGTATATTGTTCAGTGTCTGTTATTACTTCAAGGTGAGGTGAAAGAATGAGAACTTGGAGTATAACTGGAATAGCATTACTGTCAGGGTTTTAAGTCTTGTCACTAGAATCTTGCATGACCTAAGTATTATTTCCTCTGTGCACTCTTTTATTGGGCACTTGCAAACTTTCTGTGTACTACCATTCGTCTAAAAAAAAGTATAGAATGTCGTATAGGTACCCTCCCTTCCTTATCGCCAGGCACAAACCCTAACATGAAAGATAACAGCACGGATGATAAGATTTCCTTTTAACCCCTTCACGCCCAGATCTTTCCTCTGCTAAAAAAAAATATGCTGTCCAGCCATAAAATTAGGAAAAGTAACTGAATATACCAAATTAGTTAGTGGACAAGGATACTAAACTTGTCATATCTATTAAATATTGCTTATATTCACTAAAAAAAATTCTAAGGGTACCCAAATTACAATGGAAATTACGTTCTGGGTCTCAAGGGGTTAATGAGTAGTACATAGTATTAATCGCCCTCTCGTATCATTACATTACTGCACTATTGTCACCCTCCCACACTTCCCTCACGCCAGGCACAAACCCACTGGCTCTTTATGACACATCGCCCGACGGTACTCACCCGGACATCCACAAAGTCACCCACATATTCCGACGGATGACTGATGGACGTCTGAAGGTGACGCCAAATATCATGGAAGACTTGAGGAAGCTGTGGAGCGTCCTGGAAGTGGAGGGGTGTGTGTGTGTGTGTGTGTGTTACTGTGTGTATGTGTGTTTGTGGGTGGGTGTGTGTGTGGGTGTAGGTGTGGGTGTGTGGGTGTGTGTTTGTTTGTGGGTGTAGGAGTGGGTGGGTGGGTGAGTGGGTGTTTGTGTGTGGGTGTGGGTGTAGGTGTGGGTGGGTGTGTTTGTGTGTGGTGTGTGTGGGTGGGTGTGTGTGTGTGTGGGTGTGTGTTTGTGGAGACAGGTGTTTGTCAGGCAGGGGCTAGGCTATGTGGGTAGGAGACTAGGGGTGGATGTGGACGTGTAGATTAGGTGTGGATAGAGGGATGCACTAGAAATTGTCAGTGTTAAGGAGAAAGGTATGTTTTATACTGTTGTGAGTTTTATTTGGTGTAAGCTTGCAGTAGAAACAGAAGACTCTTGTAGAATTATGAGTGACAATACATAGTGCTTTGATAATATACAAGTAAAAGTCACACACACAGAGAGAGAGAGAGAGAGAGAGAGAGAGAGAGAGAGAGAGAGAGAGAGAGAGAGAGAGAGAGAGAGAGAGAGAGAGAGAGAGAGAGAGAGAGAGAGAGAGAGAGAGAGAGGGAAAAAGAGAGAGAAGAGAGAGGGGAGAGAGAGAGAGAGAGAGAGGAGAGAGAGAGAGAGAGAGAGAGAGAGATTTTCATTAATTACTTATTATTCATTCTTGTATAAGTTGGTGAAATATTGTGTTGGTTCTCACACTGTCTATGTCGCTGCCTTGTCCCTTATATTAACTGAGAACAAATAGAAGGCAAAGAAGGAAGATGAAGAGGACATACTATTAAACTTTAATGCTTGAAGTACATACATCAGAACACTTAATGAAACAAGCCAGATGATTTACAAAAAGGATACACGCTTTGACGGGTGGCTGGAGACATACAAAGCGAGAGAGAAGTGTTGAGAGGCAGGACAGTACAGGGCAAGACTGGGTTAAGGAGAGGAAAGATATTGTAGGAGATAAACCATCCTGTCACTAGGTAAAAGAAATGACATGATAGGCATTGGGTATTCACCTAAAGCTTACAACAAGTGAATAGTTGGCTTTTAGAGACCACATAGGTTTGTTATCACCTTATTGTGCATGATGTGTTTTGTGTATACTTGCAAACATGATGGGCAGTAACCTTAACCCCTTCACGCCCAGATCTTTCCTTTGCTATATAAAATCATCTGTTGCTAGCCATAAAATTACGAAAAGTAACTAAAAAAAAAAAATTAGTTAGTGGACAAGGGTACTAAACAGGTCATATCTATAAAACATTGCTTATAGTCATTAAAATCGTCTAATGCTAGCCAAATTACAAAGGAAATTACGTTCTAGACCTCAAGGGGTTAAACCCACAACAAGTGAACAATTGGAACTACATAGCTTTGTTATCACCTTATTGTTCATGGCTATGTTTGTGTATGCATGCAAGGATTATTAACCCCTTCACGCCCAGATCTTTCTTTTGCTATAAAAAATTGTCTTGTGGAGCCATAAAATTACAACAAGGGACGGGATATACCAAATTAGTTAGTCGACAAGGGTACTAGGAAGGTCATATCTATTAAAATATTGCTTATAGTCACTAAAAATCGTCTTATGTTAGTCAAATTACAATGAAAAGTACGTTCTGGGTCTCAAGGGGTTAAGACAGGGAGGCTTGGAGCAGTGTTTCTGAGGCGTGACAGGGGTGGGTGTGACAAGGGTTGATGTGACAGAGGTTGGTGTGACATGGGTGGATGTAACAGGGGTGGGTGTGACAAGGGTGGGTGTGACAGGAGTGGGTGTGACAAGGGTGGGTGTGACAGGGTGGGTGTGACAGGAGTGGGTGTGACAGGGGTGGGTGTGACAGGGTGGTGTGACAGGGTGGGTGGACGGGGGGGGTGGACAGGGTGGGTGTGACGGGGGGGGTGTGACGGTGGGTCAGGGTGGGTTGACAGGGTGGGTGTGCAGGGGTGGGTGTGACAGGGGGGGGTGTGACAGGGGGTGTGACGGGGGTGGGTGGACGGGGGGGGTGGGTGTAAAGGGGGTGGGTGTGCCCGGGGGGGGTGTGACAGGGGGGGGTTAAAAGGGTGGGTGTGAAGGGGTGGGTGTGACAGGGGTGGGTGTGACAGGGGTGGGTTACAAGGGGGGGTGTCAGGGGGGGGGTGTGAAAAGGGGGGGTTGACAAGGGTGGGTGACAATGGGGTGTGACGGGTGGTGTGACAAGGGGGGGTTGACGGGGGTGGGTGCAAGGTGGGTGGAAAAGGGGGGGGTGTGAGGGTGGGTTACAGGGTGGGGGGAAAAGGGGGTTTGTGCGGGGGGGTGTGACGGGGGGGTGTCAGGGGGGGGTGTGAAAAGGGGTGGGTGTGACGGGTGGGTTGACAAGGGGGGTGACGGGGTGGGTGTGACGGGGGGTGGGTTGACAAGGGTGGGGGGACAGGGTGGGTGAAAAGGGTGGGTGGAAAAGGGTGGGTGTGCAGGGTGGGTGACAGGGTGGGTGTGAAAGGGGGGGTTGAAAAGGGTGGGTGTGCGGGGTGGTGTGACAAGGGGGGGGGAAAAGGGTGGGTGTGACGGGGGGGTGTGCAAGGGTGGGTGGACAGGGTGGGTGTGCAGGGGTGGGTGTGACGGGTGGGTGAAAAGGGGTGGGGGTGAAGGGGGGTGTAAAAGGGGTGGGTGTGACAGGGGGGGTGTGCCAGGGGGGGGTGTGACAAGGGGGGGTGTAAAACGGGGGTGTGCAAGGGGGGGTATGAAAAGGGTGGGTGCGGGGGTGGGGGTGTGACAGGGGTGGGTGTGACAAGGGGGGGGTGGAAGGGGTGGGGTGAAAAGGGGGTGGGTGAAAAGGGTGGGTGTTCAGGGGTGGTTTTAAGGGGGGGGTGTGACGGGGGTGGGGTGTGACGGGGGGGTGTAAAAGGGGGGGTGTGACAGGGGTGGGTGTGACAGGGGGGTGGGTGGACAAGGGGTGGGTGTGAAAAGGGGTGGGTGTGCAGGGGGGGGGTTGACGGGGGTGGGTGTGACGGGTGGGGGGACAGGGGGGGGTTGACGGGGGTGGGGGGAAAAGGGGGGGTGTAAAGGGGGTGGGTGTACGGGGGTGGGTGTGACAGGGTGGTAACAGGGTGGGTGTGACGGTGGGTGTGACAGGGGTGGGGTGACGGGTGGGTGTGACAGGGGGGGTGACAAGGGTGGATGTGACAGGGTGGGTGTGACGGGTGGGTGACAGGGGGGTGTGACGGGGGGTGTGACGGGGGGGTTTTAGGGGGGGTGGAAGGGGGGGGTGTGAAGGGGGGGTGTACGGGAGGGGGTTGTGACAGGGGGGTGTGACAGGAGGGGGTGTGAAAAGGGGTGGGTGTACAGGGGGGGTGTGACGGTGGGTGTGACGGGGGTGGGTGTGACAAGGTGGGTATGAAAAGGGTGGTGTGAAAAGGGTGGGTGGACGGGGTGGGTGTACAGGGGGGGGGTGTGACAGGGGTGGGTGAAAGGGTGGTTACAAGGGGGGGTGTGACAGGGGGTGGTGAAAAGGGGGTGGACAAGGGGGGGTGTGACGGGGGTAGGGTGACGGGGGGGTTGACAGGGTGGGTGTGACAGGGGGTGTGAAAAGGGTGGGTTGACAAGGTGGTGTACAAGGTGGGTGTGAAAAGGGTGGGTATGACAGGGGGGGGTGTGACAGGGGGGGTGTGGCAGGGGTGGGTGTGAAAAGGGGTGGGTTGCAAGGTGGGTATGACAGGGGGGGGTGACAAGGGTGGGGGTGAAAAGGGTGGAAATGGCAAGTGTGGGGGCGGCATTCGTGCTCGCTCCCTTTTCAGTGTGGGGAAAAGAAGGGGAAAAGTTTTTTTTTTTTTTTTTAATTTAAAGTTTCATGTTAGTTATTCGATACTAAGATTGTTTTAGATTTATGGATAGTTTTTTCAAGGCCAAGGGGAAATTTAAAGATTTTTTTTTAATTGTGTTTATTTTCTTGGCCTCGTTCTTTGTTCTGTATTTATATGGGGACAAAAAGGGACTTTGGGGAATTTGATGCATTTCATTTAATACAACCAGAGGCAATCAAAACTCTTTTAATTGTACTTTGTGGGTGACCAAACCATACCTGACATAGCCATTAAATCCCAAGGAAAACGATCCCTTAACCCCTTCGCGCCTAGATCTTTCCTTTGTTACAAAAATTCCTCTTTTTTCGAGCCAAAAAATTACAAAAATAACAATGTCCAAAAATTATAGGGGGAAAAGACTAAACGGTCTATCTAAAAATATTGCTTTAACAAGAAATCGTCTAAAAATCCCAAATACGGGAAATTACTTTGGGGGTCTCAAGGGGTTGGTGCCATACAGGGGGGGCTTGGTGGCTCAGCCACGGGGAAAAAAAGGGTGGCCTGCAACTGGGAAATATGCCTTTAGTAGCACGCTTAACCCCACTCTGTATCCCCCTCTCCCTAAACCCCCGGGATGGAAAAAATAAACATAATTAAACTGCATTGCTTATCATTTTAGCATTATTTAAACCCATTGCGGGTTGTCTTTTTAATAGTGGCAGTGGGGGTGATGGTGGCATTGGGGGGGGTGGGATGGGGGAGGGCGGGGCCGGGGCAGGATGTACATTTCGCCCGCTGGTTTCACTTCCCATCACTTGCGCTCCTTCGTCTGTGTCTTTCTTCACTCTCTATTTAATTTAAATCTCTCAAAAACCCTTTCTTTATTATGCCTTCACGCCCAGATCTTTCCTTTGCTATATAAAATCGTCTTTGTTCCAAAAAATTTACAAACAGTCACTAAATATCCCAATTATCTAGTGCAGGATACGAAACGTCATATCATAAATATTGCTGATATTCCTAAAAAATCGTTAATGGTACCAACTAAAATGGAAATTACGCCTGCTCAAGGGGGTTTTAAACATCACGTCACTTTTTAATTTTGGCTTTTGTTACATTTTAACTCAATCGTTAGATTTTATGGCCTTTTTTACCCTTTTGCAGCTTTTTCCATTCGCCCCTGTCAAGTTCAAACCCCGAGCTTGACAGACACCTACAAGCGATAATAGCGAAAAGGTCACAAGAAGAAGAAGAAAAAAGAAGCACATTGTTACCACCACGGGGTTTTGTTGCCTTATTGTTTTCTGCCCTTCCATCCTCTTTGATGTATACAAACAAAAATAATAAGTAGAATCTCACCGCCGGGGCATTGCTTGAACTACAACTTCTCTTGAGTGGGGGATTGGGGGGAACAGATAACACGGTGGAAGTTGACTCACAGAAAGTAATAAAATAGGGAAAAAAGAAATTTAAACGCAAAAAGGGGATATCTCACATTTTAAAGGGGATCCAAATTTGTGACAAAAAATTCAAATATCATGGTAATATAGTATCAGTGTAATTAATAGAAATGAAGATCAAGATAAAATAAGGGAAAGGACAGTGGCTATATTTTATTTTTCAAGGTCAACAGATAACTGAGTGCCCCCCCAAAAGGGGTCAAGGCGCTTTCTCAGCATGCTTCTATGCGTTGTCTTCATGGTTCTCCCTGACAATATCCATACTTCATGTTAATCATAGGGGACAGACCGGGGCTGGGGCCTCCTCTAGGGGGGGTATTTTTGTCCCGGGGTTTTCTTTTGGCGGGGTGCAACTAGTGCCCGGGGCGGCGCACGATGGCAGCCGACCCCTTTTGGGGGGAATTATTTTCATTTATAGTAGTAGTTTGTTGTTGTTTTGTTTGTTTTTTTTGTTGTAGTAGCCTAGTAGGTGTATGTAGTAGTATTTTTTGTAGTAGTAGCCTAGTAGGGGTGTAGTAAAGTATAGAAGTAGTATAGTATATGTTTCATGGGTGATTATAAGGTTATAGGTTTGGATGGTATTTTTTACTCATACTGTAATTGCTTTTGTTAACCCCTTCACCCCGATCTTTCTCTGCTATATAATCGCCGTTGTTAGTCAAGAACTACGAAAAATAACTTAATTACCAATTACTGGTGGCAAAGATACTAAACAGGTCATATCTAGAAAAACATTGCTGATATTCATTAAAAAACATCTAATGGTGGTCAAATTTCAAAGATTTCAAAGGGAAAATTACTTTTTTTCTAGGCCCCAAAGGGGTTTAAAGATACACAGCATCAATGGGAAAGCAATATATTATCTCTCTCTCACCCTCTCCTCCTCTCTCTTACCTATTTCTTTCGGATCACCTTCACCCCCACGACAGCACACGCAGGGCCCACCACCCCCCACCCCACCCCCACCCGTAACCCTTTGGGCCTGGTGGGTAAAATCCTTCACAGGGGTGGTGGGGTGTTTTTGGGGCGGCGAAGATTCACTGGGGGGCGAAAGAGGCCTGGTCGCGGGGCACTGTTTTTGGGACTTGAAGAGGAGTGTGAAAGGGTTTTTGAGGTCAGCACTTGTATTATGCTGGAAAAACCCCACGGGGAATACCACCCTTTTTCCCTATATTTATGTGCTTTTGATGGAATGCCTTGTTGTTTTTAACAAGCCACGCCAGAGCCGACTCGTAGCATACTTTTTGTTCCCCATTTTCTTTTCCCACCTTTTAGTTAACCCTGCGTCAATACCACCAGGCACCGACTAAAAGGGGGAAGTGAAAATTTTAAAAATTTAGTCTTGGGGTTTCCCATTGTCGTGTTATTAGCTTCGGGTCTGGTACGAAAAAACTACATCCGTGAGGTTTACTTTGCTCTGTGACTCCCTGTTTTTCAAATGCCTCTATTGTGATTTGCTTCAAATGTTTGTTTGTACCGTTGGGTTTGAGAAACTGGGTTTGTAAGTGTGGAGGGATACTCCAAATCGAAGAATAACACTTCTTCGACTTTTGGGAAAACTCTTTACCTTTTCCCCTTGTCTCGGCAAGGGTTTTCCAAGCCTGAAAACCAACCCGTCATAAAACCACTGTCCCGCCAGCCTTCTAGTGGTGCGTGGTGTGTGTCTGGGCTGACGGGCTACGAGGGAAAATGATAGCTACATACAGAAAGTGTGGAGGGTTCCGTCTTCTCCCCCCTGACGTAATAACACAACCCCAACACCACCACACACACCACACACCACACACACACACACCACCAACCACATACATACACACCAAAAACAAAAAAAATGGAATGGGCAAAGAAGAGTAATAACAGCAAAAACTGCGCCAATTTTAAAAAACTTGATAATATCCCAGATACAAAAGCTGTTGCTATATATTATACAACTAGTAAAAACCCACACCACCTTTACAGGGGAGGGGGGTTTTAAGGGGGCGATCATGAGTCCACGCGTGATCAAATCGTGTGTGACTACCAAAGACATCAAACATTGTGTCACGTTTTTCACATCAAAACAAATGGGCCCTACCCATAAATACTCGGGGTTTGTTTACATCGGTGCATTGTGGGATAAGTCGGGTCGCCGCGGTGGACCTACAAGGGAAAAAACGGGGATGGAAAAATTTCGAGTTTTTTTGCGAATTGATATCCGGTGCTATATTACTTTGCTCTGTTCTCGCTGACAACACTATAGAGAAAACCGAGGTAATGGCTTTATTGGGAGAGGCTTCTAAACCCCGAAAAAGGAGTCATAACAGAGCCCCGTCAGAAGGTAAGCACTGGTGGTACGTAATGGTCCCTACCCTTGCTTACTTCTTAGAATCTCTGTGACTGTTTTTTCCCGGTTTAAAGCCTTTTCACATCAACCCTCACCTCAGGTCTTCTCTTGTTTCAGCGGCACGGAATATGCATCTGGAATATCAATTTCACCCAAAAAAAAAACTCGAAATTTTTTCAGCGTCGTATCTTCTCTTTGTAGGCGTCATATTCATGGGTTTGATGTATTAAATACCCTTATTTTGATTCCTTTTTTTGTCTTTCCTCATAATAAGTCGGTATTCATTTTTTAAAGTGTTTTTTTGCGAGCAATGCTCTCTTGAGTCATTACCGCCGTCTTTTGCCCACCCCGTCAAATTTGCCCCAAAACATTTTGCCCCCATGTGAAGTCAAATTTGCCCACTTAAGATCATTCGCCCTCTAAAATCAAATTTGCCCCCAAAGTCTAGTCCGGAGTCTGTAAATAAAAAGCTTCCCCGGGAGAAATGGAATGAACCACCATAACCTTGGGCGAAATGACGGGGAGATTTTTTAGTGTTTGCCCTACTCTCCCATTCCCCCAAAAAAGTTTGGGGACCTTTGGGAATGCGGGGGTTTTGGGGGGGGAAAAAATTATGCTCGGAAACCGTAAATTTAAAAAAAAATTGTTGGGAGGGGGCTAAAATGTCTAGATCTAGGGTAAATTTATTTATATTAGAAAAATTGCCTAACCAAATTAACCCCCACAGGGGGGGTTACCCACTGATAACCCAACCTAAAACCAAAACTAACCTAAATCAACCAAACCTAAACCCAAATCTAACCTATCCCAACCAACCAAAACTAACCTAAAAAACCCCCAAAACTAACCCACCCTAAACCCAACTAAAAAAATCTAACCTAACCTCCTACGGGGGGTTGGGGGGGTTCTTGACATTTCGGTCCTCTTCTTGAGGATCGTCGGTTCCATGTCTATGGCTCAAAAGAAATCCAATGAATATTCCCCACATCTAGGGGAAATTTTTTCAAAACCCCCCCAACTCAAAAACGATGTGGTTGCAACCATATTTTGTACCCCCGCCAATACCCGCATTCCCCAGGTCCCATAAATTTGTTTTTTGGGGGGGTATGGGAAAAAAACTAGAAAAACCCCCGTCAATTCGCCCACTCTAAAGTCAATTTTGCCCACAATCCATGTCACGGGGAAAACATTAACTTATCTTCCTCTGGGAAAATGAAAAGAAATACCAGTAACCTTGGGCAATGACTCCATTGTGGCGAAATGGCAAAGTGGGGGAATGACCGGGTACCTCTGACTATACCAAAATCACCAACCTTTCTTTGTTTATCTTTTACTCCATCCATAAAAAAGTTGCTGACCACGGTGAATTTCCCCTCCTTGCCTCATGGTACCCCGGTACTACTGTCTACCCAAATGCTCGTCCCAACAAAAGGGAAAACTCGCCGCGGGAATGGTTGGTTAGGTACCGTTAGTAACCTAAGGTTACCCAAGTGTGGGAAATGTGGTATAAACCGGGCTGTATTAGCTAATTGGCCCTGTTGTTACCAGGTTTGGGTTATATTTGCTTCATTGAGTCATCTGTTTCCAGAGTGATAAGGCAAACTGTATGGTAAAAAACAAATTGGAAAGTACAAAAAACCAAATGGAAGGTTAATGAGGGGCAGGGGTTTAGAACTGGAAAGGGTTTTGTGATCAATCTTAGTATATATGCAAAATAAATTTAAACAAAGTTAGCAAAAACAAGAAGATTTGCTTGCATTCATGGTTTTTGAGAAAGCTAAAAAATCCAATAATCCGAACCATTTGGTGGCGAAACTTTTTTTCTGGGTGTTTTTTTTGTGTTTTGAATAATCTGCTAACCGTTTCGTGCTTTTTTTTTTTTTTTTTTTTTTTTTGCAAAAAAAAACAAAAAAAACAAAACCTTAACCTAACCTAACCTTTACTTAACCAAAACCAACCCCTACCAAACCCCTTACCAAACCAAACCCTTTTTAACCATACCTAACCAAAACCTATCCAAAACCAACCAAACCCTATACCTAATCTAACCCATACCAACCTATCCCTAACCAAAACCTATACCAAACCTTTTAAACCTATACCACCTAACATATACCTAACCTAGCCTTTAAACCTTCCTAACCAACCTATACCAAACCCAAAACCTCCTATCCCTAACCTAACCCTTTTACCTAACAAAAAAAAAACAAAAAAAAACTAACCTTTACCTTAAAAAAAAAAAAAAAAAAAAAATATTTGCAACAGAAAGGGTTGACAGATTCTTTTCAACACATAAAAACACCAAAAAAATAGCTTCGTCCCAAAATTTCGGTGTCACTGGATAATACCAAAACATATGACAAGAACTGGGAGGGATGTGGGTGTTTGAAAGGGGTTTAAAAAGTGTGTATGGGGTGGGGTATGTATTAACTAATAAGCTTTTCCTGTGATTTGAAACCCAACCTAATGACCTTTACCTAGCCCAAGGTAACCTAAACCCAAACCATTTCCGTCGGGGAGTTTTCCCCCTTTTTGTAGGGACGAGCATTTCGGTAGACGAGAGTACCAGTACCATGAGGCAAGGATGGGTAATGTCACCGTGGTTATGCACAGGGCGCCCACAGGCGGACGCACGTGCGTCCACTGTAAGCCTCCAGGCATGTGTGGGTCCCTATAAGGGCCCCCCTAGGGATCCCTATGAGGCCCTTATAAGGCCCTATGAAGCCCCTATGAGGCTCCAAAACGCACCTAAAATTGATCAAACTACAAAAAATATCTGGGGGGCCTTACAGCGCCCCCCACCCGGACCCCCCAGCTGAGTAGGCTCGCTTCGCTCGCCACACCACACCCATCAACAGTGGGCCTTATATAATATGTACGTCCACTACAAGTATCTCTGTGGGCGCACCTGGTTATGCAACTTCTTTATTGATGGAGTATAAGATAAATCAAAGCAGAGGTTGGTGATGTTGGTATAGACTCAGACATAGACCACTGTATACCTGGACTGTTCACGCGACAATGTTTTGAATTGCGGGGCTGCATAGGGGCCCGCGGGGCGCCCCGACAAAGAGATATAGTGGTCTATATGGACTATCATATAGACTGGTTTATCAGTATATATGATATACTGTAATCTTCGTAAATGTTTGTTCTATAATATTATCAAATAAAAAACAGTAAAACACGCTAAATAAATGCCATTACGAGACTATGAAGAAATATGCATGAACTTAATATTCACATAACTCTTCGCCACTTAAAACTTTGCGAGTCAACTTTTATAATGAAGAGTATCAATAGAAGCGCAATTTTATTAGCTTTCCATTGCTATATTTCGTTATCTGATAAATTAATTAAAACCATGCATAAATTAGTGTTAAATAAATAAATAAAATCATCAATCGGGTAATTTTCCCGATTGATGATGTTATTTATTTACTTATATATTTCGTTTCCTGATAAATGTAATTAGTACCGTGTATAAATTAGCGTTGACTAAATAAATAGCATCATCAATCGGGAAAATTACCCGATTGATGATTTTATTTATTTAGTTAACGCTAATTTTGCATGGTTCTAATTCATTTATCAGATAACGAAATATAGCAATGGAAAGCTAATAAAATAGCGCTTCTATTGATACCCTTCATGATAAAAGTTGACTCGAAAGTTTTAAATGACGAAGAGTTGAAAGTGAATATTAAGTTCATGCATATTTTCTTCAGAGTCTCTTAATGCATTTCTTTAGCGTGTTTCACTGTTTTTTATTTGAAATATTATAGAACAAACAGTTACGAAGATTACAGTATACTTCATATATAATGATAAACCAGTCTATAGATCCGTATATGTATCTATGAATCTGAAGCGGCCATCCAAACTTCGGACCCTTGCCCCTTGGCGACAGGCCGAATATCCCAGCTGCGCAGAAACCAGGTATACAGATGATCTATGACTCAGAGTATGCATTGCTCGGTAAGGAACACTTAAACCATGATGTACCACTACTTATTAATGAGGATTACTCTATTTATAGGTTATTTTAATACTATCATAACCAATGAAAGGTACAACCTACAAAGAGAAGACTAACGACGCTGAAAAAATTCGAGTTGTTTGGCGAAATTGATATAAGGTGCTATATGCCATGCTCGCTGAAACATAGAGAAAGACACTGGGTGATGGTGATGTGCAAAGGCTTCTAAACCAGGAAAAACAGTCCAGCAGAGTCTCATTAAGAAGTACAGCAAGTGGTAGGGACACATAAGGGGCGGTCCACACTAGCCATTTTTACCCGTGGACTGGGCCGGGTTTTTGCTTGGGCTGGAGCAGAGCTACTTCTGGGCGCCCAGAGCAACGTGGTCACCAATACTGCTGGCCGCTTCCAGCCGTCCAGCCCAGTGCTCTCAAATCAAAGACAAACGTGCGACAATGGAGCGATGGAACCGAGGAGTGGCTTTGACTGACAATGGCATTGGCAACTGTATTACAAGTCACAACAATAAACAGAAAACCAAAAAAACGAAGAAGAGAATGGTCAAGACCTTGGTTGGCCAAAAAGTCCAAAAAACGTGTTCAACAACCTTTTAAAAGAAATTGTTCCTGGAGGATTCTCGTGGGTTTTACGAGTTTCACAGGATGTTCCAAAACAATTTGTGAAGCTGCTGAACCTGGTGTCACCTCTCATCGAACACACAAAGACACCAAGTTAAAGGAAAGCTGTGTCACCAGCTCAACGCCCCTGCAGTTACACTCCGCTACTGGCCACAGGTAAATGATACTTTTTACGGATATTTTGCTCATTTCAACCAGTAATAGAGTACGAGGTTTGGGTAAATTTTGGGTAAAACTTCGGTAGTGTGCTTTCACGATTTTGAGGCCGAAACTTGGTTTTCGTGATTAGTTTTGAGGGCATCGTGCGAGAATGGGTCATCACTGGACAGCGGTACAGCGGTTATAATGGACGAGAGTTTCGCGGTCGTTTCAGAGACACCGTCTATTTTTTCTTGGCCTACAATAGGTGCTTGTCTAATGGAGATAGTTTCGTTTTGTTGCAAACCCATAAAAAAAAAAATATATACTTTGTGGTTAAGGTTAGGTTAAGTTTCATTAAAAACCTATAAGGTTAGGTTAAGTTCATTAAAACTTAAGGTTAGTTAGTTTCATAAAACCTTTAAGGTTAGGTTAAGTTTCATTAAAACCTTAAGGTTAGGTTAAGTTTCATTAAAACCTTTAAGGTTAGTTAAGTTTCATTAAAACCTTTAAGGTTAGGTTAAGTTTCATAAACTTAAGGTTAGTAAGTTCATAAAACCTTTAAGGTTAGGTTAAGTTTCATTAAAACCTTTAAGGTTAGGTTAAGTTTCATAAAACCTTAAGGTTAGGTTAAGTTTCATTAAACCTTAAGTTAGGTTAAGTTTCATTAAAACCTTAAGGTTAGGTTAAGTTTCATTAAAACCTTTAAGGTTAGGTTAAGTTTCATTAAAACCTATAAGGTTAGGTTAAGCTTCATTAAAACCTTTAGGTTTTAGGTTAGGTTAGGTTTCATTAAAACCTATAGGTTAGGTTAAGCTTCCTTAAAACCTTTAAGGTTTGGTTTGGTTTATTTTTTTTATTTTTTTTTTTTTTTTTTTTTTTTTTGCGCAAAATAAAATTACCACCATTAGAACAAGCACCTATTGTAGGCCAAGAAAAAATAGTCGGTGTCTCTGAAAACGACCGCGAAACTCTCGTCCATTATTACCCGGACGGCTGCTAGGTTTGGTTAAGGTTAGGTTTAGTTTCATTTTATGGTAAATATCCATATGAACACCGAACTCACTTTGGTGGACGAAACTATTTTTTTCTGGTGTTTTTATGTGTTGTGTATGAATCTGCTAACCGTTTCTGTCGCAATTTTTATTTTTTTATTTTTATTTCGGTAGATAAAGGTAGTGGTTTTTTTTTTTTTTTATATGGGTAAAGGTAAGGTTAGGTTAGGTATGGTTTATAGGTTAGTAGGTTAGGTATGGTTTAGGTTAGGTATAGGTAAAGGTAGTTAGGTTAGGTTAATTTTTTTTTGTCATTTTTGCAAAAAAAAAAAAAAAAAAAAAAAAATGCGACATAAACGGTTAGCAGATTCATTCAAAACACATAAAAACACACCAGAAAAAAATTTTCGTCCACCAAATTGAGTTCGGTGTTCATCTGGATATTTACCCATTTTATTCCTGACATATTTTTCCTGGGCGATTTTGAGTTGTTTTGGAATAATCAGAAGTTTGTATTGTCCGCCTCACAAACTATTTCTAACCTTAACTAACCTAACCTAGCAGCTGTCCGTGAGGGACCCACATTCTCCACGAGTGCCAGTTTTGATGTGTAATGAATGAATCTGGCACTAACTTTTGTCGGAAATAATACTTGATATCATCTGTTACTAAACCAAACCCCAACCTCTAACCTAACCTAACCTGATTTAACCTAAGTTAACCGTTTCTGGCCGAAATAACGGTGCATATTCGGTACTACATCTAATGCCATTATTATTCAATTGCGCTATGGGATATGGGGTTCCAAATACTAAGAATGAAGAAATCTACACGATGATGTAGATAAGAATCCTAGGAATTTTGAAAGCCCACTACCGAACTAATACCATACTTTTATGTGGAATTTTTTTTACACTAGGACCAGAATCTTCCACACAGTTGGGAGTATGATTTCTGTTTACCTTAATGGATTCTGAAACACATTATCTCTAAGAATTTCCGTCGCAAATCACTACTTTTGGAGATTTACGTTGTTTTTAATAGGAAGGAGATTGTATAGGATATGAAAAATATCTAACCTAACCCCACTTCCTGACTCCCGTCATATCTCTAAAAGTAATTATTAGCGACGGAAGCTCATAGAAAATATTTCTTAGAATCTAGTAAGGTAAACAGAAACCATACTCACAATTGTGTAGGGAAATCTGGTCCTAGTGTAAAATAATATATTTGATGTGTTAAGAATGATGGTTACATGGAAAATTGTCAGAAATGCTTAATTTTGCAGGTATCCCCCCTTTCTCCCCGCTATAGGTTAGGCTAAGCAACCAATGTCCAGGTTAGGTTAGTGAACTAGCGGGGAGGGAGGGTCTGTAGGGTTACAATCCCCCAGTTATGTCAGATTATGTAACCAATGTCCATGTATTGTATTAAAATGCAGTTTTACTGTTGTCAAGATTTAACGGGAATTTTTTAGGAATAGGTAGGTAATTCCCGTAGACTCGGTTATATATTTTTCTGTCAACTCGGCTTTATAGCATCACATAGTGTGTTTACAGGATATATTTTGTCATTCACATAATCTACTACCCGTGCAAAACTAGTTGCCATTTTCCCCGCCCAAAACCACGTTTTCCCGACGGGTTTCCAGGTTTTAACCTCCTACCTAAAGCCAAATTTGCATTAAAAAAGGGTCTGCGGCTCTGAAGCTGATTCTGCTCACAGGGTGAGCAGAAATAATTATTTGTACTAGTAGCTATTACCATTATTATTATCAATTCTATAATTATTATTACCAATTATTGTTGTTGCTACCATTTTTATTATTATTATTATTATTATTATTACTATCTTTTATTGTTGCACATGCCTTCGGGAAAAATAAAATTTACATGATTGGTATTATTCAAGCACAAGCTAACATGATCTTATACTTTCAGGAGAATCTCGCCGCTCATTGGAATTCCAATACAGGATAAGCCACAACCTGATATCCAGCATAATACCAGAAGTCTGTGATGCCCTGTTTGCAGTTCTGAGGGGCACCTACCTCAAGCTTCCTACAACATCTGCTGAGTGGCAAGAAGTGGCAAGCGGCTTTAGCAATGTTTGGCAATTTCCTAACTGCATAGGAGCCCTTGATGGGAAGCGCTTCCTTGTGATCAAACCAGATAACACAGGAGCAGAATATTTTGACTACAAATCCCATCACAGTGTCATTATGTTAGCTCTTGTTGATGCATCATACAAGTTCTTGTACATTGATGTTGGGGCCCAGGGTCGTGCAAGTGATGCCGGTGTATGGGATAAGTGCAACTTAAAAAAATACATAGAAGACAAGAAGCTTCAGGTACCCAGTGAATCACCATTACCTTATTCATCAACACAATCTCCATTTGTAATTGTTGGTGATGATGCATTTCCACTCAAGACATACATGATGAAACCTTATCCAGGAAAAAACTTGACTGGTGACCAGAGAATCTTCAATTATAGATTGTCTCGAGCTAGGCGTGTTTCCGAAAATGCCTTCGGAATACTGGCAGCAAAATTTGGTGTGTTCCAACAAGCTATAAAGTCAAAGCCTGAATATGTAATTAAGATTATATGTGCAGCTGTAGTGCTTCATAATTTTTTGCGGGTGAACTGTAAGGTACCCTTATCTCCGGAGACCATAGAAAGGGAAGACACTGACCACGGAATTGTCATTCCAAGACAGCGTCAGGAGGCAGTTGGATTTGAGAGACTACAGGCACCTGGTAGGGGACACTCAAATCAGGCTAAGTAGTGCGCGATAACTTTAAGAATTACTTCATGAGTAACGGGAAAGTAGAATGGCAGGAGAAGATGGCACTACTACACTGATAAACCAACATCTAACTTTCCTTAAGAAACTCGCTATTTTTAGTCATCGTCCAAAACCCATTTTTTCTTTGCATAAGTATGTTGAATGTTCATTCAAAATACCTAATCCACAAAAAATAATTAATTTCAAAGCCTTATTTCCCTAAAAACATGACTTTTGTAAAAAGCGCGGGAAAAACAACAGCTACATTCCAGCCGTGGCGCGAAACTTGCTGGCGACGTCACAGCAGGAAGCCTCCCAGCCCCGCCCGAAGCAGACACACGGAGACTCAGAGAAAAATAAAGTACCCGTAGAATCCCGGGTGCTTCCGATATTTTTTTTGTGCGACACGGCACATACTTGCATCAAAAAATCCCCAAGTACTACATTTTCTCCAAGTCTCGCAGAGCTGGATGCAAAAAGTGACAACATATTGTTGATATACTCGATCATGGCTATATTTTGACTGCATTAAATCAGGAATGATGAAATGGTCTGGACGATTACTTTAAAGCCAGTCTTTATGCTTAAGTAATTCATGTATTTTACCAACTTCCCTTACTAGTGTATTGACCAAAGGTTTTCTAACCAGTTCATGGTAAGTTTAGGTTACATATAATCCCCCAAAGTTATGAGAAATTATTTTTTTTAGCTCCAAAACACCCCTAGTAAATAAGGTCTTGGTGTGTGAAAGGCCAATGTCCTGTCTTTGGGTGTAGTTGCAGCCTATGTACTAACTCTGTTGCATGCATAGTTTTCTTCTCATAAATTAGCAGGCCTTGTAAACTACAGTGAGGATGAATTCGTATTTTCCCTGTTTGCACATATTTACAATTTTGGATATAATAAATGATTAAGCACAGTATTTACATATAATTTATACTTAATACAGGAGTGAGTTCTGGGACATGTGAGTTCTGGTCTGGAGTGTGTGTGTCACGTTACGATACATGTATGGGTATGTCGTGGTGTTCTGAGAATGTAAAGGAGTTATAAGATCACAGGTGTATTGTGTTGTGATTTGGGTCGTGATGTGTATTGGGGGCGAAGATATCACCGTATGAATGCTACTTGTTGGTGAGACCATAGATATACATATGTGAGTGGTGATTGTGTGTGTCTGAAGGTGGTGGGACTGTGATAGCATACATTTTGTGTTGAAATTTTTTGTTTTGGAAAACTGGTGGGTGTGGTGATGACACTAAATAGCGACTTGAAGAGGCGTATCATGTCTTTGGCAATAAGTGTCTTCGCAGAATCATGGCGTATCGCTGGGATGAGTACGTGTCAAAACAGCGATTGCACAGTGGGGACAGATGTTTCTTGTCGAGAGCTGCTTGGGGACTTGCACGTAGTGACCTCCGGGAGTGGTGTCGTATGGTGGGCGAGGCAACGCGCCCCCGGCGTATGCTCCCAATGATTGATACTTAGACTTGATTTTGGGTTTCACTGTGGTACTTTTTTAGGCATTCAGTTACCACAGACATAATTTTTTCTGTACATTTCCATTTTTATGTGTTTGTGTGTGTCAGGAACATATTTCATGAAGGACATCAATGATTGTGTTGCAATGTCTTGAACCACTTCTGCGGGACGTTTCTCTTGGGCATTCATCATGCTTTGGACACATTTTAATGTCTCTAATAATGTTTCGTGAGTCATTTCGTCTTTGGTTTTGCTGTTTTGCGTTGGTGTTTGGGAGTCCATGTGGGTATTGAGGTACTGATGGCTTGGTGGCTGTATTGGAAGCCTCGCATGAATTTGAGCTGGGGTTGGATGGAGAGTCACTATTGGAGAGGTGCACATGTAATTGTCTGCTCTACCTCTTGCAAAGCTTCTTGGGCTGTCCTTTTTGTTGTGTTTTGGGGTGAAGCAATTTGAGAGGCTGCTGGGGTGATGGCGAGTGAACTAGAAAGGATATGGCCAATGAAAGGTTTGTCTTCTTTCTCACTGGCATCCATGAGGTCTTCTAGTGTCCCTTCATAAATCACTTCAGCTAAGTCTGGTTGTGGCTGGACGTTGTCGACTGTTTGGAAATTTACTGTAGACAGGTTCAGGAAGGTACATGCCTCGAAGTATTCCCATTTGGGAGTCACCGTCCCTCCTGACCCACTGGGTGTCTTCTCTACTTTGCGCAGCTGCTTTTGGAAATGTCCACGCAAGTAGACAAACCGGAACATGACATCAGCTGAAACAAACATCAATGGTGAGCCATTCTGGTTTGACAAGACTGTGCACTATATACAGTACCAAAACCCTGGCCATAAACAAGGAAAGATTCAGTCATGCAATTAAAAATACCATATTGAGGAACTACAGATGGAGACGGACCTAACTGCAACGTACACTCGCATACACGCTCCCAACAGTCCTGGACACTCATACACTCTCCCAACAGTCCTGGACACACTCATATATTCCCCCAACAGTCCTGGACACTCGCATACACTCTCCCAACAGTCCTGGACACTCGCATACACTCTCCCAACAGCCCGGAACACTCGCATACACTCTCCCAACAGCCCCGGACACTCTCATACACTCTCCCAACAGTCCTGGACACTCTCATACACTCTCCCAACAGTCCTGGACACTCGCATACACTCTCCCAACAGCCCGGACTTCAACACCCCAACGCCCCGGACACTCGCATACACTCTCCCAAGCCGGACATCATACAACCCCGGTCAATCCCCGTCCTGGACACTACAAACCCCCCATACACTCTCCCAACAGGTTTCCCTCCGGAAACACTCTCAGTTACACTCTCCCCAACAGGTCAAACCTGGGGCCCCCACTCCCGGCACTACACTCTCCCAACAGTCCTGGACACTCCCNTTTAAAAAGCCAAAACCTTAAATATTCGGTTGTTTTGGTTAAATCGTTTTAAAGATGTTCACGGTTTATGGAATTCTCGCCGAAACACCAACCGAGAACTCTCGCCGATAGTGGAACACTCGCCGACGTGTAAAGTTTCGAAGACGTTCACTTTTATAGCCTACCTGATAGCCGACGGCGGCGACTGTTCTAGGTACCATGTTAACCAATTCTACTTCTCCTTACGAACCTAGCTCACTTCATTCAACTAAAGCCATCATCAGCCATAAAAAAGAAACCCTTTTTTAAACATATTTATTGTCGACTGCGACTCTCAAAACACGGGATAAAAAGCTCTTATTCATGTCACGAAATGACACTTTTTTTATGTTCACGCCAGTATTTTCAAAAGTGTACATCATCTATGACACCTAACTCACTTCATTCAACTTATTTAAGCCTCTCATCTTCCGTAACAAGTCACATAATGGAAAAAAAAAAAAATGAGAGGGCTTCCTAACCAGATAAATAACGAACTCATATATCTGATTCCTATATAATGTTCACCCGGGTAAATACCCGTAAAACATGATGTGCTGCTGCTCTAACACCTAATACACTCCCTTCTATGTGTTTCATGTCCTAATCTTACACGGTACTTACATTTCGATGGATGTAATGTCGGAGGCAGAGAGCTGTGTACGAAGCGAAGGAAGCCACTTTGGATTTTCAAATTTGTATTTTTTTCAAGATTAGCTGACCTCCTGGAGCAAGTTTTAATCTGTACCACAGCAACACAGAAAACATGCACCAAGGCATGCACGAGGACAGATCACTATCTAAATGGACCAAACATTTTGCCCCGAGAGTAGCCGCATTAATATTTTCTTGTGCACTTCAAATATACACCAGCGGGCGGACGGAGATCTCAAGTCAAGTAGCCGCTGGTTATCACCACTGATGTATTACTACATCAATATCATCACATAACTGTTGTTTTAGAATGTTTACACATAAAAGCAATAAATTTTTCAAATTCTGTACATTGATTTACAGATAATAAATTTTCCTCTCTGAAAATACACCAGCGGCACTACGGCGGGCATTCGGGGGCAAGTTTGCCGCTGGTGGCCGCCGTTCGCCGCTCTAATGCCCACGTAGGCCCGCCGGTGGTGGTTAGCTGGGCTCTCCCAACAGCCCCGGACACTCTCATACACTCTCCCAACAGTCCTGGACACTCGCATACACTCTCCCAACAGTCCTGGACACTCTCATACACTCTCCCAACAGTCCTGGACACTCTCATACACTCTCCCAACAGTCCTGGACACTCGCATACACTCTCCCAACAGTCCTGGACACTCTCATACACTCTCCCAACAGCCCCGGACACTCGTCATTACACTCTCCCAACAGTCCTGGACACACGCATACACTCTCCCAACAGCCCGGACACTCTCATACACTCTCCAACAGTCCTGGACACTCGCATACACTCTCCCAACAGCCCGACACTCTCATACACTCTCCCAACAGTCCTGGACACTCTCATACACTCTCCCAACAGTCCTGGACACTCTCATACACTCTCCCAACAGCCCCGGACACTCTCATACACTCTCCAACAGCCCCGGACACTCTCATACACTCTCCCAACAGTCCTGGACACCTCGATACACTCTCCAACAGCCCGGACACTCGCATACACTCTCCCAACAGCCCGGACACTCTCATACACTCTCCAACAGTCCTGGACACTCTCATACACTCTCCAACAGTCCTGGACACTCCATACACTCTCCCAACAGTCCGGACACTCTCATACACTCCCAACAGTCCTGGACACCCTCATACACTCTCCCAACAGTCCTGGACACTCTCATACACTCTCCCAACAGTCCCGGACACACCCCATACACTCTCCCAACAGTCCTGGACACTCATCATACACTCTCCAACAGTCCTGGACACTCGCATACTCTCTCCCAACAGCCCGGACACTCGCATACACTCTCCCAACAGCCCCGGACACTCTCATACACTCTCCCAACAGTCTGGACACTCTCATACACTCTCCCAACAGTCTGGACACCCTATACACTCTCCCAACAGTCTGGACACTCATACACTCTCCCAACAGTCCTGGACACTCTCATACACTCTCCCAACAGTCCTGGACACTCATACACTCTCCCAACAGTCCTGGACACTCTCATACACTCTCCAACAGTCCTGGACACTCCATACACTCTCCCAACAGTCCTGGACACCCTCATACACTCTCCCAACAGTCCTGGACACCCCATACACTCTCCCAACAGTCCTGGACACTCTCATACACTCTCCCAACAGTCCTGGACACCCTCATACACTCTCCCAACAGTCCTGGACACTCTCATACACTCTCCCAACAGTCCTGGACACCCTCATACACTCTCCCAACAGTCCTGGACACCCGCATACACTCTCCCAACAGTCCTGGACACTCTCATACACTCTCCCAACAGTCCTGGACACCCTCATACACTCTCCCAACAGTCCTGGACACTCTCATACACTCTCCCAACAGTCCTGGACACTCTCATACACTCTCCCAACAGTCCTGGACACTCGCATACACTCTCCCAACAGTCCTGGACACTCCATACACTCTCCCAACAGTCTGGACACCCTCATACACTCTCCCAACAGTCCTGGACACTCTCATACACTCTCCCAACAGTCCTGGACACCCTCATACACTCTCCCAACAGTCCTGGACACCGCATACACTCTCCCAACAGTCCTGACACTCTCATACACTCTCCCAACAGTCCTTGGACACTCCTCATACACTCTCCCAACAGTCCTGGACACTCTCATACATCTCCCAACAGTCCTGGACACACTCATACACTCTCCCAACAGTCCTGGACACTCTCATACACTCTCCCAACAGTCCTGGACACCTCATACACTCTCCAACAGTCCTGGACACTCTCATACCAACTCTCCAACAGTCCTGGACACTCGCATACACTCTCCCAACAGTCCTGGACACACTCATACACTCTCCAACAGTCCTGGACACTCTCATTACACTCTCCCAACAGTCCTGGACACTCGCATACACTCTCCCAACAGTCCTGGACACTCTCATACACTCTCCCAACAGTCCTGGACACTCTCATCACACTCTCCCAACAGTCCTGGACACTCGCATACACTCTCCCAACAGTCCTGGACACCTCATACACTCTCCAACAGTCCTGGACACTCTCATACACTCTCCCAACAGTCCTGGACACTCTCATACACTCTCCCAACAGTCCTGGACACTCTCATACACTCTCCCAACAGTCCTGGACACTCGCATACACTCTCCCAACAGTCCTGGACACTCGCATACACTCTCCCAACAGTCCCGGACACTCTCATACACTCTCCAACAGTCCTGGACACTCTCATACACTCTCCCAACAGTCCTGGACACTCATACACTCTCCCAACAGTCCGGACATCCACTCCACTCCTGACATCTCTACACTCTCCAACAGTCCTGGACACCTAATACACTCTCCCAACAGTCCTGGACACTCTCATACACTCTCCCAACAGTCCTGGACACTCATACACTCTCCCAACAGTCCTGGACACCTCATACACTCTCCCAACAGTCCTGGACACCTCATACACTCTCCCAACAGTCCTGGACACTCTCATACACTCTCCCAACAGTCCTGGACACCCGCATACACTCTCCAACAGTCCTGGACACTCCATACACTCTCCCAACAGTCCTGGACACCTCATACACTCTCCCAACAGTCCTGGACACTCTCATACACTCTCCAAACAGTCCTGGACACCGCATACACTCTCCCAACAGTCCTGGACACCCTCATACACTCTCCCAACAGTCCTGGACACTCGCATACACTCTCCCAACAGTCCTGGACACATCATACACTCTCCCAACAGTCCTGGACATCTCATACACTCCCAACAGCCGGAACTCGATACACTCTCCCAACAGTCCTGGACACTCTCATACACTCTCCCAACAGTCCTGGACACTCTCATACACTCTCCCAACAGCCCCGGACACTCGCATACACTCTCCCAACAGTCCTGGACACACGCATACACTCTCCCAACAGTCCTGGACACTCTCATACACTCTCCCAACAGTCCTGGACACTCTCATACACTCTCCCAACAGTCCTGGACACCCTCATACACTCTCCCAACAGTCCTGGACACTCTCATACACTCTCCCAACAGTCCTGGACACTCGCATACACTCTCCCAACAGTCCTGGACACTCTCATACACTCTCCCAACAGTCCTGGACACACTCATACACTCTCCCAACAGTCCTGGACACACGCATACACTCTCCCAACAGTCCTGGACACTCTCATACACTCTCCCAACAGTCCTGGACACCCTCATACACTCTCCCAACAGTCCTGGACACTCTCATACACTCTCCCAACAGTCCTGGACACTCTCATACACTCTCCCAACAGTCCTGGACACACTCATACACTCTCCCAACAGTCCTGGACACTCTCATACACTCTCCCAACAGTCCTGGACACTCGCATACACTCTCCCAACAGCCCCGGACACTCATACACTCTCCCAACAGCCCCGGACTCTCGCATACACTCTCCCAAAAGTCTGAGGGGCCTGATCAAGTCCAAAGGCAGCGCTCATAGAGGGGATAATGGGGGTGTTCAGGAAGCTAGGAGGTTAATACACCAGGTTAGTTTTAGTTTATTTTAGATTTTTCCCTAGATCAGGCCATTCTTTTGTTGGAGGCAAACATAAATTACTCTTTTTTTGTCTCCGCCACCCAGGACCCACGATTAAAAAAAATAAAAATAAAATAGGGAAAACTGGTTCACAAATAGGGTGATAAATGATTGGCATGGACTCGGTCGTCAGGTGGTCAGTGCGGAGTCAATAGGGAGCTTTAAATGGAGGCTGGATAAATTCATGGATGGGGACGAAAAGTGCATGTAGGTAGTGTTAAGTAACAGGAACTAACGCGTATAGGTCTCACGGCCTCTTGTAGTTTTCGGTTATAATGAACGAGGACTTCGCGGTTGTTTTCAGAGACACCGACTAATTTTACCTGGCCTACATAGGTGCTTTTCTAATGGAGATAGTTTTAGTTTCCGGAAACTATTAAAAAAAAAAACATTATCACCGAATTTTATGCATGGTTAAGGTTAAGGTTAGATCAGGTTATATTGAAACCTATAAGGTTAGGTTACATATACTTTGTGGTTAAGGTTTGGTTAGTTTTCATTAAAACTTATAAGGTTAGGATTGGTATGTTTTATTCAATCACTTCCCTGCTATCTGAGACCCTGACAAAACTCTCCCGGCCAAGTTTTAGTTTTTTTTCCTGATGAAGATACAGTGTTTGTAATGGAAACTGCGACCATACAATTCGGGATGAAATTATTTATTATATTTATTTTTTAATATGGGTTTCCGGAACTATCTCTATTGCAAAAAGCACATATTGTAGGCCATGAAAAACTAGTCAGTGTCTCTGAAAACGACCGCGAAGTCCTCGTCCATTATTTCTTATGTTCTTTTGACCCGGGTTCCCGACCAGCCTAAGGTCCCCAAGTTTGGTGAGTAGAGGGGAAGAACTTAAGTAAAAAAGGGTTGGAGTTGTTGTGCAGTTTAACCTAATATTATATAATAATATATATATTAATATATATATATATATATATTATATATATATATATATATATATATATATATATATATATATATATATTATGAGTTACCTGTCGTCATGTTGGCCAAGGAAGGAAATTCAGTTTTCAGCTTATTGCCGATCTCCTCGAACAGGGCTCTCCTCAAAGTTTTCTTGTGGTAGGTTGGAAGTTTCACATTCCATAATGTCTCTCTCTCCCTGACTTGTTCCACAAGCGTATGGGTTGCCTCAGAGACCAAGACAGTGTTCGGTCCATTTCTTCCTTGTTGTTAGGGCTGCGATGATCCGAAGGATAGGGGGTGAGGGCGAGGAATGGAAGCACGTCTATACAGGGCGGTGGAGGGTCGAAACGCGCGCCAAAATGTGTTTGTTTATACTTGAATTTCTGAGGTCAAGCGAGTGTGTAGCTTTGATTTAATTATCAATGTATAGTCCCTCATCGTTGAACATCTCAGAAAAATGTAATTATCTAGGATTACTACGATGTATTATCCTTATTCTTGAATAAAGATATATAATTTTCTTCAATTAGCTTGCTTCAATACTATAGACCCTCAATCCTCTCTGGTGCCCAGACATAGTGAGGCTGGGTCGCCCACGAATAAACGATTCGCTCCGTCCACCGCTGGGCGTCGATGCTGGGCAGTTTTTCAGCCACTGAACGGCCATTGGACGCCCAGTCCACGCTAAACCGCCCAGTCCACGGGTAAAAATGGCTAGTGTGACCGCCCCTTTAGGTGGCACTAAGAAGGGTTGGCCTTCTGTCCCCTTACACGAGGCTAAGATGACGCCCGAAAATGCTTCCTTTGTAATCTTCTTGGCCCGGTATAACTAAGTCGGTCTTAGGACGCTAAGAGGGTGTAGTTTAGAGCCCCTTCGAAAATGCCCACCCTGGCCTATGAAGAAAAGGCCACCTGTAACATCAAGATCAAGATCAAGATCAAGAAGAAGAAGAGAGCAAAGTTCAGGAGACACGAGCGTCCGTCAGCCTGAACATGCTTATTGGGTAAGTGACATTATACAGCGTCTTTATTACCCTAGATAACACTACCTATAGTCGCCACCTGCACTAATGTCGCCAGGCGCCATATATTACGAAGATAGCCTCCTACTGCTGTCTGTCCCACTAAGATGATACCATATTTAAGGATCAGACTGTGAAGGCTACTGTTTCAGCTTGTTTAAAGTTGTAGCGCGAGTATATAGACGGTGGTATTTAAGACGCCGCTCGGGATAGTTTTGTCATGTTTCATTTATAGCCCTACTATGCACAGATGAGAACAAAATGACACAGACTCTCCAGATAGCCCTTCTAACCTTCCTGAAATCAGGGGATTGGAATGTAACTATTAACGCCACCACGTCTGACACAGAAACAAACGTTTCCTGGCGACTTTAGTGTTATCTACGGTAGTAGTCACTTAAAACTCTGGCCGAGTGTACGAAAAGACTATGGTTCCTTTTTAGACTACAAACAACTTTTTGGTATACGAATTCTACGGGTGTACGAAACAACTTGTTACGAACTGACCACCCCACACAGACACATAACCCTTTGTAGGAGCGGCGGCGGCCCAGGCTATGACTCACAGTGCTGACATCCGGGGGTAAGACCTGTTTGTATCGCTAATCATGGGCTGCAGTCAGTTCGTACACAAGTTGTTTCGTACACTAGTAGGTTCATACACCAAAAAGTTGGGTAAATTTTTACGATAGAACCAAACTTCCCTACACAATAGGGACATGGTTTTTGTTCACCTTATTGTATTCTAAGAGACATTTTCACCATGATTTTCTGTCGCAGATCATAGTTTTGGAGATAAGAACTTTTTAGGTTGGGGGAGCAATACGCTCCTTATTTACAAAATGCCTCCCTCTCCTCTTTCTTGTGACCTGCATCGCTTTTGTTTCGGAGGCGCACCCGTGGCTACCTTACCTTACCTTACCTTACCTAACCTTTACCTAACCTAACCAAACCTGAACCTAACCTAACCTAACCAAACCCTAACCTAACCTAACCTTTCCTTCCCAAAACCCTTTTGGGACTCCTAACTGGGTACAATAATAAAAAGTGTAATAAAATACTAAACAAAGCGATGCAGGTCACAAGAAGAGGAAGAGGGAGGCATTTCGTATAAAAAGGGAGATGTATTCTTCCTCCCATTTAAATGTTCTATATCTCCAAAACTATTGATTAGCGACGGAAGCTCGGAAGAAAATGTCTCTTAGAATACAATAAGGTAAACAAAAACCTTGCTCCCTATTGTGTAGGGAAGTTTGGTCCTTTTAGTAAAATAAACAAAAGTTGTTCCGTAGTCTATACATTGTAACCATAGTCTTTCGTACACTCAGCTCAGAGTTTAACATGACTACTAGAGTTACGAAACACACCAGTATGTACGAAAAAACTCAAAATCAGTGTACGAAACGACTAACAAAACCTGTACAAAACAATGGTAAATTTTTAGTGTTTGCCCATACTCTCCCCCCTTCCCCCAAGCAGGTTTTGGGACCTGTGGGAATGCGGGTTCTGGGGTGGGGACAAATAATGCATCAGAAAACGTAATTTAAGAGTTGTGTAAGGGGGGGGTAAAATTCCCTAGATCTAGGGTAATTTGCGTATATCTAGAGAAATTTGCCTAAAAAAAAGTAACCTAACCTAGGGGGGGGCTGACCCACCGATAACCTAACCTAACCTAACCAAATCTAATCTAACCTAACTTAACTTAACTTACTTAATTTAAATCTAACCTAACCTAACCTACCCAAAACCTACCCAAATAAAAACCTACCCTAACCTAACCAAAAATTTAACCTAACCAATAGCGGGGGTAGGGGGGGTTTCTCGACACATCGGTCATCATTCTGTGAGGATCTTTCAGGTTCACACGTCTCGGACTGGGAAAAAATCCAATCCATTTTCCCTAGATCTAGGAATTTTTACAACCCCCCCTAACTAAAAAACTTTGTGGTTGCGACACATATTTTGTACCCCAGCCAAATATCCCCTTTCCGCCAGGCCCCCCCAAAAGCTTGTTTTGTGGGAGAGGGGGAGTATGGCCAAACACTAAAATAATACACGAAAAAACTTGTTACGAAACTCCCTGAAACCAATCAGTGTTATTTCATTACCACCTAAAATTACGGGATTACTGACCTTACGGAAGGCTGTGAAGGGCCCAATAAGGAGAAAAGCGAGGTGTGAACCCCGAAAACAGTGACAAAAGGTGGAAATAATGGGTAATACTTCTGTATTTTGGTAATTTTAACCAGTCATTGAGTACGAGGTCAAAATACTGTTTTCCCGGTAAATTTCTAGCGTTTGCCCATCCCCCCCCCCTTTCCCCCCCAACAAGTTTCCAGACCTGTGGGAATGCGGGTTTTCGGGGGGGGAACAAATCTACGTCGGAACACGTATTTTTTTATTTATGTAGGAGTCAAAATTCCCAAGATCTACATTAATTTCCCTAAATCTATGAATATTTACCTAAGGTACTAGGGGGGAGGCTCCGCCCCCCTCACCCCCCGGTAATAACTAAACTAACCGAATATAACCTGACCTAGCGTTAAACTCCGTCCTCAACAATCTAACCTAACCCCCCTGCGTGGGGGTTCCGCCGCCCCTCGACCTCGAAAATTCTCCATAGGTAACCTATCAAAATTGTACCTAACCTCTTAGCGGGGGCGGGGGGCCCTCGACACTCCGGTCATTATTCTGTTTGTGAGGATCGTCAGGTTCACGCATCTCTGGACATAGAAGAACCCAATCCTTTTTCCCTGGATCCAGGGAATTTTTACAACACCCCTAACTCAAAACTTGTGGTTGCGACGCATATTTTGTACCCCAGCCAAATATCCCGCATTCCCCCAAGCCTCTTAGCTTGTCCTGGGGCGAGGGGGGGTCTGGGCAAACACTAGAATAATACCTAAATTTTTAACAGTTAAAACTAATGGACGAGAAACTGCGCGGTCGCTACCGACGTTGGCTAATTTTAGAACCCCGACTGTGTCTGGATTCAAGTATTTTTTAACCTTTTTCTACTGTTTCTATAGTTCAGAAACGAGGGGTGAAAGTAACAAGGGAAAATGTTGGGCAAAAAAAACAAAAAAATCATAGGTTAGGTTAGTTTGAGGGCTAGGTTTAGTTTAAAGGTTAGTTTAATGGTTTGATTAGGTTATTTTTTATACTTCTACACATGGAGTGTTTTTTTACCATTCACAACTTCTCAAAGTGTATTACTAAAATTTGTCATCTCTTCTAATGGCAAAAATCACACCATTTAAGGTTTGCACAGGAAAAAAAGTTTGCATCTCCATTGGGGAAAGCATCACATATAATATCTCCATGAGGGAAAGCATCACAATAATATCTCCATGAGGGAAACATCACATATAATATCTCCATGAGGAAAGCATCACATATAATGCAAAATAAAATAAAACTTGTCTGAAAATCTTGCAACGATCATCAACACAATTTTTACCACGCCGTTACCACTTACATTTTCTATATGGCTACAATACAACATGCCCGGCGCCACCTTCACGGGAGCTCCGATCGTCCACGCCCTCAGCACAGACCCCGGGCACGGGGGTTGTGCTGAGGGTGTCCCGGGTCGGGGCTCCCGTGAAGTCCCCGGGGCCGTATGATGCCAGAAGCCCGTGTGCCGCAGGAAACGGAAAAAAACATTGCATGGTACGGGGGAGTGTAATCCCTGCCGAGTGCCCCGCACTCCTCGTCAGGATGGACAAGCCAGTTCTCGTGCCGCACGCCAGCAGCACGAACACTCTAATTTTTTTTCTTTTTTCAAACCATCTCTCTGACGGGCTCAAGCTAGCCCGGGGTCCTCTCCTGCTGGAGGCCCGAAAAAAAGAAAAAAGAAATTTGAGTTAGATTTTGTTTAAGAGTTATTTAGGTTAAAAAATTCAAATTTGACGGTGCGCAATTACCTGGCTGGTTGGCGCTGTCAAATCTTACGGAATATTTACCATCGGGGAATTCACCATAAAATCTGTCGTAAAACAGCCAAATCACCGAAAAATCAAAAGTTTTGAAAAATGTAACGTAACCGCACCTAACCCTTCCCTTTACCCTTCCCCGGGCATTTTGTAAACAGGGCGACGTATTCCTCCTCACCCAAAAAATCTTCCATATCTCCGAAACTATTGATTTGCGACGGGAAACTCTGAGGAAAAGTCTCTTAAAATTCAATGAGGAAAACCCGAAAGCCTACTGCCATTGTGTACAGTGGTTTGTTGGCTCTAGTGTAAGATAATACCAGCACAAATTTTTTTTGCACTCAACACTATTGTTTTCTGATGAGTTTAGATGTTTTTAATTAATTTGGCTCTGGCTTTGGGCGGAAATCAACAGTTATGGTTTCTATACTGCGTCAACTCCCTTCCCTATTCACAAACTAGTTATGTCAGCCAGAAACTCCTAAGTTAAGTTAAATCAGAGGAAAGTTTTTACTCATGGAACATAATCCATTGGTGGCCCAAAACTGTGCAGTCCGACGCATTCTTAAGTGTTTCACATGAAAGTCTCATAAAAGACGTCGGAAATTTGGTTTGCTTTGCAAAAAAGGTTTCTCAATTAATATTGAAGGAAAACAAGTTTTCTGGTATTTTTTAATGTGATTTGACTGCTTTTGGGATTCCTTTCTGGCCAAAGAAACTTGTTTCTGAGATCCCCGCACACACTTGGATGACCTGTGGGAAACCGGAGTTTTGGGCGAGGAACATCAGAAACGAGACATTTGCTGTATAAATGAGGTCCAAATCAATCTAAGCACATCAAAACACAGAAAAACTTGTTTTCCTTCCAAACCCTAAACCTAACATGAATAAATAATTTTTGGGTCCTTTTTTGCCGTAGTAAGAAATGTAACCCAGGCAAACATATCTACCTTACTTAGAGTGGTCAGAAGTTCTTCCTCTTCAACCCTGGGAATTGTGGAAGTCTTGCCGGCGGGCCTTGTTGTGGCACAGTGCCTGTTGGGTGACACCTCCATCACGTGTTTCAGGTGCTGTTGTGTGCTGTGCTTGGTGCTCACAGGGGAACGCCCAGTGCTTTTGACGACTCCTTGGTGCTTCCCACTCCTGATCCCTTGGTCCTCAAGGGCAGTGCTGAGTGTATCCTTGGGAAACCTGCGAGGCCAGCTTCCCTGAGGGCCTCTACAAGAGCCCGCGGGCCTGTCATAAGTCGTGTTGCAGAGATGGCTGCAAGAACAGGCAGCAGCAGGAGTGGCCACAGCACACAGGAGCAGTTGCCTCCCGGTGTGGGCAGGCTGGGGTGTTTTGATCTTCCTGAAAGGGACTGGTGATAAGGGCCTGAATGCCAGAGTGTGGGAAAAGATTCACTCATAAGTCTGCCCTCACCAGACACACCTGACACACCTGGTGAAAGGAATTATGAATGTGAAGAGTGTGGGAAAAGATTCACTCAACAGTCTGACCTCACCAGACACAACCCTGAAAACACACTGGTGAAAGGAATTATGAATTGAAGAGTGTGGGAAAAGATTCACTCAAAAGTCTACCCGCACCAAACACACCCTGACACCACATTGTGAAAGGAATTATGAAAGTGAAGAGTGTGGGAAAAGATTCACTCAACAGTCTGACCTCACCAGACACCACCCTGACACACAAATGGTGAAGGAATTATGAAAGTGAAGATGTGGGAAAAGATTCACTCAAAAGTCTGCCCTCACCAGACCCCCACCTGACACACACTGGTGAAAGGAATTATGAATGTGAAGAGTGTGGGAAAAGATTCTTTTCGAATAATGAACTCAATCCGACATATCTTCAGACATTCTGGCCTGAGGGAATTCAAAGTGATGTCTGTGGGAACATTTCAAGACTAGGGGTGATATTCTAGCCACATGTGGATCCACTTTTGAGGTGGTGTGATGTGGTGTGGAAAAAGTGTGGTCCAGTGTGTGCCGAGGCTTGTGGGTGGTGGCGTGTCCTGTGTGGGAGTGAGTGGGGGTGGACAGTGTTGCCTCCTGCCCACCCTCCCTGGCCTGGTAATGCCCCAGCACTGGTCTGGTGGGCAGGCTGTAAATGGGTCTAGATTGTTCATTCTTCTTTAAAGAGATACAATTATACAGGACGCAATGGGAGGATAGAAATATTTATTTAACCCTTATATAATTATAAAGTTGTCAGCAGAATCTTGTGTAAAATGTTTTTTAAAAAAAAGAATGATGAAAAATACAGGAAAGGCCAAATAAACATAAATAGACATGAGCAGAGGTATAAGACAAGGATGCATAGGATGTGCCACACTCTGAAAGGCCAGCTTATGCCACACTACTTACCGCCCCATTTAACGCATGAGTTACGGAACTGGAAAATTATGCGTCACGTCAAAATGCCTTAAACAAATCTTATTTTCTGGGGTTCCCATATATGAATGCGTCGCCTCTGTGGTGTAGTGGCCAGCGCGCCTGGCTACGAATCCAGGCCAGGGCCAGTCGGCGACCAGCCCACCCAGCTGTTCATCCTCTCTTTCTGGGATGATAATGGGTAACTGGGGAAACCCTGGGGAAGGTAACTGTAGTAACCCAGATGTCACACTAGCCCTGTGTCCCGGGGTAACGGGTTCTCACCCACCACAGGCTCAAAGGCTAATGCCACGGAGATGAGCACCGAGGCCATGCGCAGCATAGCGCATGCTCCCATCTTTACCTCTAGCATATATAAATGCTGCACTATATGAACAAATTGAATAAAGAAGTTTTTTTTTAAATAATATATAATTTACATGAGAAATTTCCATCAGAGCCTTTTTCATGGTCATAAAAGCGTTGGATTGCCTGCCAGGGGTGACACACCCAAAAACCATGTCCCCACAGGTAGGGGGAGCACACCAGTGTCTCACAGGTTAGGGGGGAGCACACCAGTGTCTCACAGGTAGGGGGTGCACGCCAGTGTCTCACAGGTAGGGGGGAGCACGCCAGTGTCTCACAGGTAGGGCCGGGCGGGAACCGGTTCCGACGGTTCCGCCACGACTGGCTGGGAACCGGCTCAGAGTCTGGGAGTCGGTTCCGCCTTAACGGTTCCTCACGAGTACTGAATACGGATCCTCACGAGACACGAGCATTAAGTTATGTAGTGTCGTTACCCTTATTAGTAACGTTTATGTTACGGGTAACGGGGATCACGCCATGTAGATACAGGTTACTAACCTGTAGGGGTGATTGCCTGGTGATGCCCTCTTGACAGGCAGAGTATTGGGTCGCTGCCCAGAAGTACACATCCATGAAGGGCTATAAGGTGGTAGTGGCTAATCCTGGGCCACCAGTTACTTAAGTCATTTACAAGTATTTTAAAGTGCCAAAGGGTTCGAGTAAGACAATACAGTAAACCCTCTCGTATCCGGACTAATTGGGCCCAGGAGTGGTCCGCGTAATGCAAGGATCCGAATAATGGGGGGGATTATATCCCCCATAAAAAAAAAAAAAAAAAAAAAAATAGGTGAATATAGAAAATGTCTAAGTCATGCAAATATCAATAACCATTAGATAAATCATGTCAAAAAGTAAATCTACAGTAAAAATACAGCCTACAGTACTGTACAGGACTAGTGTACAGCACTGTCAGTCCTGTGTCTGTCAGCCGACAGCAGTATCATGATGGCGGAGATTTCCTCCTCCTTCTTGGTGTTGTTTGTAGGGCTGCGAGGACCCCTTGAGGAGCCCTATGATCCCTGGTGATGTCCTATGGTGCTATCACAGGGATGGTAGCTGACCTGTCTTCTTCAGGAAGGCACAGGTGAGGCGGATGACAGCGTGTCGTCCTGAGAGGTAGGCAGGGCGCTAGGCGGGGCAGGGCGCTCGCCAGCAGGGTGGGCAGGGTTTTACGTCATTACTGGTTATTATACATCATAGTGATTATGGTGAGCTGTTATACACACGTGTCATTATTTAGGTCGGTGTAGTGCCGCGTGTCACCTTAAATAAGGGTTATTTAAAGGTGTTGAGGTGGCGGGGTAGCCAGTGACGGGGAAAACATTGTTGCCGCGGCCACCCCGTAACACTAATGGAAAAAGTGTGTGTGACACGACCTTTAAAGGCCGTGTCAAACGTCTTGTTGACTTGTGATTGGTCCAGAAGTTTTAGAAACAGTTTGTCATTGGCTGGTGACTGATGACTAGTTTGATGACGTCATTACTCGTCCTAGCCAGTCATGGCCTTCCTACCTGTTAACTACCTAACGAGGGAGGCTTGCTGGATACGGTAGTAAGGGCAGGTAGTATCTAGGCGGTGGGAGAGCGGGTGGTAGCTGGAGATACGACCTCCGTTGCTGGATCTGGGTCCAAGGCTCAATGGCCTCAGATCACTCGCCAATACAACATTTGGACACAACAAAGAAACCACAATTACAGTATACAAAGTATAGGCTCAGTGATGGATCATTAAAGCTCTGCCTGGCTGCCTGGCTGCCTGGCTGCCTGGCTGCCTGGCTGCCTGGCTGCCTGGGCCTCTAACCTCACTGACTCACGTCATGACGCCCTACTCACCCCTATAAAAAAAAGAGTAGGATGTCCGAATAATGTGGAAGTGGGAATACTGAGGCTCTGGCTACGAGAGGGTTTACTGTATACTGTTAACACTATATAATAATATATCTATGTACACTTGGGAAGTTTATACAATAGTAATGTCACGCTGTTCGTTAAGTAACGGCCATTGATACTAATGTGCTAATAGACGGGGCCCGAACAGTTAATGTCGTGACGAGTACTCACACCCTCCTGTGTGGTAAGTAACGGCCATTGATACTAATGTGCTAATAGACGGGGCCCCAACAGTTAATGTCGTGACCAGTACTCACACACTCCTGTGTGTTAAGTAACGGCCATTGATACTAATGTGCTAATAGACGGGGCCAGAACAGTTAATGTCGTGACGAGTACTCTGACACCCTCAGGTGTGTGAGTAACCACACTGACTCACACGGAGTCCTCGGAGCGCTTGTGTCGCGTCTCCGGTGGCTTCTGCCGCTCTCCTCCTGCAGGCATCATAATAAGGGAGTTCGGCCGGAACCTCTCGGCTTCCGGCGTACATGCCTCCCAGGCCTGGGGAGCGTGGTCACCATCACGTGTTGCTTCCCAAACACCAGGCTGGCTATCCACGTCATCATCATATGGGATGGTGGCTACTGGGTCAGCACCATGTCATCACAAGGTGTCGGCCTCAGACTGACAGGCGCCGGTAGAGGACACACAGACACTCAGACATCCTGCTTAAGTATAGATTATACAAATACATATAATATCTAACCAGTTCCCTAATAGTGGTAGTAAATAATCATCAACGAAATGTTTGAGAAGTATTGCCAATATCTAGTATCTACATATTACCATCTAGCTAGTATCTACATATTACCATCTAGCTAGTATCTACATATTACCATCTAGCTAGTATCTACATATTACCATCTAGCTAGTATCTACATATTACCATCTAGCTAGTATCTACATATTACCATCTAGCTAGTATCTACATATTAACATCTACCTAGTATCTACATATTAACATCTACCTAGTATCTACATATTAACATCTACCTAGTATCTACATATTACCATCTAGCTAGTATCTACATATTAACATCTAGCTAGTATCTACATATTACCATCTAGCTAGTATCTACATATTACCATCTACCTAGTATCTACATATTAACATCTAGCTAGTATCTACATATTACCATCCAGCCTGCGCCACCAACGGGCGAGATCAACTAACATCAAGACTCTCCATATGTCTACAGGCGCTATAGGCTACGCCGCTACAACGTAAAAAAAAAAAAAAATAATAAATAAATAAATAAATCGCAGAAAAAATCTATCAGAAACACCCAAAATTATTCAAGTACTAAATGTATTTCTGTGTTTACGTGCTTCTGTATTACAGCAGTGGGGGGGGGGGGGGGGCATTTCGTGACTTCACCGAGCCGTGGTGCGTCGTCTGCTAGACGCCTGGAGCGCTTTGTAAGCTCAGGGAATTTACAGACTTTGAGTGCAGATTATTTAAAAACGGGTGACTGGATGCAATAAGGGGCAACCTATTGTTGATATATTCCATCATGGCTATATTGTGACTGCATGAAATCAGGAAGGATGAAATGGTCTGCACGATTACTTTAAGGGGAAAAATCCTAAATTGTAACCAAACTTCAACGTTACCTAACCTTACCTTACCCTTACCCGGCATTTTGTAAACACGGCAGACGTATTCCTCCTCGCCCAAAAAATCTTCCATATCTCCGAAACTATTGATTTGCGACGGGAAACTCTGAGAGAAAAAGTCTCTTATAATTCAATGAGGTAAACAGAAAGCCTACTGCCCATTGTGTACAGTGCTTTGTATGGCTCTAGTGTAAGATAATACCAGCACTAGTTTTTGCACTCAACACTATTGTTTTCTGATGAGTTTAGATGTTTTTAATTAATTTGGCTCTGGCTTTGGGCGGAAATCAACAGTTATGGTTTCTATACTGCGTCAACTCCCTTCCCTATTCACAAACTAGTTATGTCAGCCAGAAACTCTTAAGTTAAGTTAAATCAGAGGTAAGTTTTTACTCATGGAACATAATCCATTGGTGCTCAAAACTGTGACAGTCCGACGCATTCTTAAGTGTTTCACATGAAAGTCATCATAAAAGACGTCGGAAATTTGGTTGCTTTGCAAAAAGAGTTTCTCAATTAATATTGAAGGAAAACTAGTTTTCTGGTATTTTTTGCTGTGATTTGACGCTTTTGGGATTCTTTCTGGGCCAAAGCACTTGTTTCTGAGAAATGTGCCGTGACTTTGGCAGGACATCAGACGAGCATTTGCTGATGATCCAATATTAAGCACATCAAAAAACCAGAAAAAAAAACAANTGCCAAGGCCCGTCTCCTCGTACCATTTCTTCCATCCTCTTCGTGACTTGGATTTCGCAAGGCGCCGTACTCCTGTACAGTTGAGGATCTTCTTCTTCACCCACGACACATCCGACGTCGGAATGTTCGCACGTCGCCACACTTCCAAGACCTTCTCAGCGGTAGAAGCTGCTGCAGCAAAAAGAACCTCCTTCTGGATCTTGTGGTGGAACAAAAACACCTGGAGAACCTCGCCTCGACGGAAGACGGTTCCCCGGGAATGACGATGTTGGGGACTTCTCCAGTAGCCATACCACGTCCGTAGATCGTCTTTCACACGCCATCACGTTAGACCTGGGAACACAAAAGAGACCAGAATACAGTTTTTTGATTTAACATGGATAAATACATACATAGGCATTAGCTACATTATTTATAGTGATGGAAATACAAGGGATACGGCAGGCACACACTTAAAACGACTAAGTTCACACACTAAGATAGTTGTAATATAGATGTAGTGAGAAACAAACAGACACAAAGGACACCACACGCGACAACTACCTCACTCTCTGACGCCGAGCAGAAAACTGAACAAAATGAGCGACCAGTAAAAGACGAGACAGGAAGCTGAAAGTTTTCCTGATTGAACTTGTCACGACAGGGAACAAGGGCAACATGTGCTGGAGTGTGTCCGATACACGTCAGTTTCTTGGGACACCCTAATACAGGAAAATACCTTTTATCCGGATATATCCGGACTTCCGGGTAGCCGGTTAATGGAAAATTCCGGTTAATGGGTAAGTATACTTACGAAAGATGCATTTACTAAAAATAAACATAATATTGTATGATTGTTTGTATTGTATGACACACACCCACACATACCACCCAACACACACACACACACATACCACCCAACACCCACACCCACACATACCACCCAACACACACACACACCCAACATACCACCCAACACACACACCCCACACATACCACCCAAACACCACACCCACACATACCACCCAACACACACACACACCCACACATACCACCCACACACACACACACACACATACCACCCAACACACACACACACACATACCACCCAACACCCACACCCACACACATACCACCCAACACCCACACCCACACACACATACCACCCAACACACACACACACACATACCCCCAACACACACACACACACAACCACCCAACACACACACACACACACACATACCACCAACACACACACACACACATACCAACCCACACACCACACCCACACATACCACCACACACACACAACACACCACACACATACCACCAACACACACACCCACACATACCACCCAACACACACACACACACTACCACCCAACACACCACACACATACCACCCTACACACACACACACCATACACCCAACACACACACACACATACCACCCAACACACACACACACTACCACCACACACACACCCACACATACCACCCAACACACACACAATACACCCAACACAAACACACATACCACCCAACACACACACACACATACCACCCAACACACTACACACACATACCACCCAACACACACACACACATACACCCACATACACGGGTGGTATGTGTGGGTGTGTGTGTTGGGTGGTATGTGTGGGTGTGTGTGTGTGTTGGGTGGTATGTGGGATGACTCAAAATACCACTCCGGTCGTCGGGTAGCACTGACCTTGCCCACGGACTGATAAACACTGAATTATCATAGCGCATGGCGCATTATGGCGGGAATAAACAGGTGGCGATAGGTGGCGCTCACGTTACGGCGGCAAAATTAAAAGTTAAATATTTCGTTACTTTTTTATTTTTTAATACTATTTACTTACCTGGCACAAATTCCGGTTATTGGGTTATTCCGGTTGTTGGGTATCCGGATAAAAGGTATTTTCCTGTATATGTATATATATATATATATATATATATATATATATAATATATATATATATATATATTATATATTATATATAATATATATATATATATATAATATATATATATATATATTCTTGTTAATATTTTTACAGGTACATGTCATTCCCCTTTTTTAGCTGTTGTTGTGGTGGTTTTTCCTGCTTTGTTATTTACCTGATCCTGTATTTCTTTCCTTTCTACACACTCTTTCCCCCTTGCTGAAAAAGTAGTGATTTTCAAGGAAACTGACGGCAAATTAATACCAAGCACATCAAAAACTGTGCAATAATAATCTGGCCCTTGAATGAGGCACCAGCGATGTTGTTATGAGGCCAAGGCATTGCCGGCCACCACCCGCGCCGCCTAAATCACCGCTAATTTCTAACTGATTTACTGTCACGTCCAGCCTGCTATCCTGGTGGTGAGGCATGCATTTGTAGCTAAATCTTATGTACCCTTATCTCACATCTGTCCTCCATAATTTAGTGGACAGGGCAACTCACCCTAGTCAGAATTGGCCGTTTGAACAATATAATTTCCTGGTGGATGGTTTGGAAATACATGTAGAGCATTAGACTGCTGATGGCTTCTTAGATATTATACAGTCAGATCTTCCTCTTTGAGAGCCGCATAACTGCACTCTTCACAAGCCATCTCGCGACTGAGTTCAAGCCACTGCCGGCCTGCCACTCTCTCCTCAAGTCACAGGAGACGTGAAAAGTATTCTGCAAACTAAGAATAAGCTTTTCATGCCATGATCATAAATCAGACTAGGTTAGGTGTAGGTTAGGTTCAGGCTAGGTTTGCTCCAGCATGTAGTGGAGATACTATTACTTTCAGGAAACCTTCAGTAAATTATTCTTCACCAGAAACCAGTGAAAAAATGTGTTTGCAGTGACCGTGAGGCGGCGAGTAGTGCGCCGCGCCGGCTGGCTGGGTGACGCCGCGCACCCTTGGCTTTGCTTATTTGACCTAAAAGCCTAATCTAGACCTAACTTTAGCTTAATCTAAACCAGACCTCGACCTAACCCAGCCTTAATGTAACCTATCCTGGTTTTATCTGAGCCATTATTTTATGCAAGTAAAGGTTTTATTATTGGTAGCCAGAAGTATTTATATAGTGGCCCCAGTAAATGCTGCAGCAAACATTGTACAGAAAACGTGAAGCTTAAGGCCGGGAGAGAGAGCCCAGTTCTCTTTAATACTCTCCAGACCAGGGTGTGTTAGGGTGATCATGTTAGGTTGTGTTAGGGTGATCATGTTAGGTTGGCCAGAGTAACGCCACTGCACACTTCTCACCGCACAGGTTGTGTTAGGGTGATCATGTTAGGCTGGCCAGAGTAACACCACTGCACACTTCTCACCGCACAGGTTGTGTTAGGGTGATCATGTTAGGCTGGCCAGAGTAACACCACTGCACACTTCTCACCGCACAGGTTGTGTTAGGGTGATCATGTTAGGCTGGCCAGAGTAACGCCACTGCACACTTCTCACCGCACAGGTTGTGTTAGGGTGATCATGTTAGGTTGTGTTAGGGTGATCATGTTAGGCTGGCCAGAGTAACGCCACTGCACACTTCTCACCGCACAGGTTGTGTTAGGGTGATCATGTTAGGTTGGCCAGAGTAACGCCACTGCACACTTCTCACCGCAACAGGTTGTTTAGGGTGATCATGTTAGGCTGGCCAGAGTAACACCCACTCCACACTTCTCACCGCACAGGTTGTTTTTAGGGTGATCATGTTAGGCTGGCCAGAGTAACACCACTGCACACTTCTCACCGCACAGGTTGTGTTAGGGTGATCATGTTAGGCTGGCCAGAGTAACACCACTGCACACTTCTCACCGCACAGGTTGTGTTAGGGTGATCATGTTAGGCTGGCCAGAGTAACGCCACTGCACACTTCTCACCGCACAGGAAATAGCCACTTTTATGCTGGTTGGCCGAGAAAATAATGATGCCATTTTTTTTTTTCAGAATAGACTAGTGTCCCCACTACACGCTGCAGCAGAAACTGCACAGGAAACGTGAGTACTAAGGCCGGCGGAGAGAGTTCAGGAATGCCAAAAGTCGCCCAGAACAGCTGTTGGAAGTCGCTAGGTCGTGCAGACCGGAAGTAAGCCTCTGAATGTAGCCCCAGTTGTGGGGAATAATTAGCGTAGAAGGATGTTTGGCAGTAGTTGTGGTGGTGGCTGGGTGTGGCTGGGGCACGAGTGGGTAGTTTTGTGGCATTTCACCGTAACCTTCACGCAGAAGAGGGAATTGCTCAAGAGTTTCCACTGTGGCATCATGTAGAGGGCAGTTGGTGTGTCCTGCATTGAAAGTGTTGCCGCTGTTCAGGTTTAGGGTGTCAGTGTTGCCCTCAGCATCACCTCTGATCTTTCTCTCCCCTCAAACCATTGCATTTCACTTACTGTCCTTTCAAATTGTTGGTGAGTTTTCATTGTAGATTGGGTTTCTGTGTCAGCTGTAGAGTCCCGTGGGCTGGTACATTGTTACCGTTGGCCCCTTGCTCCCTGCATTATGTTAGAGCTGATTTTCACCACACGGTGGTAGTGTACTCCCCTCCTTCAGGGGAGGCGGCAGCAGAGGGGCTAGCGTCTCCGAGTGGCGTGCTCGGTGACCAGAGTTCGATCTCCGATGAGGTCGAATATCGACTTAAGATCTTTCTGCAACTGTCGAGTGGCCTAAGAACACCCACATGCTGCCCATTAACTCTACCTTCGATTAAGAGTGCATCGGAGGACACAGGGGGGCGGCATGAGCCTCTGATCACAGGCGTCACTATAGATGGCATGCACTGACGTCACGAAGCTCCGCCCCCAAACACACTCTGGCCGTGGGGTGTATGTAAACAAATGGCATTACTTCCCCTGTAAACGCGCTACACTCATGCTTACTGACCTCTTCCTTTATGGCTGGGAAAGTGATTGATGATGTTCATCTGTCAGACTGTGTCCTTCAGATGTTGGACTCTGGATCTATTTCTCGTTACATTGATAAATGCAAGAATATAGGGAATAATGATCCTAATACAGTAAACCCTCACTATAACGAGGTAATAACTGTGTAATATACACTGTAATATAACTCTGTAATTACACAGTTACCTGTTGGGTGACACCTCCATCACGTGTTTCAGGTGACTGTTGTGTGCTGTGCTTGGTGCTCACAGGGGAACTGCCCAGTGCTTCTGACGGGACTCCTTGGTGCTTCCCACTCCTGATCCCTTGGTCCTCAAGGACAGTGCTGAGTGTATCCTTGGGAAACCCTGCTGAGCCCAGCTTCCCTGAGGGCCTCTACAAGAGCAGCGGGCCTGTCATAAGTCGTGTTGCAGAGATGGCTGCAAGAACAGGCAGCATCAGGAGTGGCCACAGCACACAGGAGCAGTGTGCCTCTGGTGTGGGCAGGCTGGGGTGTGTTGATCTTCCTGAAGGCACTGGTGATAAGGGCCATGAATGCCAAGAGTGTGGGAAAAGATTCACTCAAAAGTCTGACCTCACCACACACACCCTGACACACACTGGTGAAAGGAATTATGAATGTGAAGAGTGTGGGAAAAGATTCACTCGAAAGTTTACCCTCACCACACACACCCTGACACACACTGGTGATAAGGGCCATGAATGCCAAGAATGTGGGAAAAGATTCACTCTAAAGTCTGACCTCACCAGACACACCCTGACACACACTGGTGAAAGGAATTATGAATGTGAAGAGTGTGGGAAAAGATTCACTCGAAAGTCTGCCCTCACCACACACACCCTGACACACACTGGTGAAAGGAATTATGAATGTGAAGAGTGTGGGAAAAGATTCACTCGAGAGTCTCACCTCACCACACACCCTGACACACACTGGTGAAAGGAATTATGAATGTGAAGAGTGTGGGAAAAGATTCACTCGAAAGTCTGCCCTCACCACACACACCCTGACACACACTGGTGAAAGGAATTATGAATGTGAAGAGTGTGGGAAAAGATTCACTCGAAAGTCTACCCTCACCAGACACACCCTGACACACACTGGTGAAAGGAATTATGAATGTGAAGAGTGTGGGAATTTTTTTTTAACGAATAATGAACTCAATCAACATATCTTCAGACATTCTGGCCTGAGGGAATTTAAATGTGATGTCTGTGGGAAGCATTTCAAGACTAGGGCTGATATTTCTCAGCACATGCGGATCCACTTTTGAGGTGGTGTGATGTGGTGTGGACAAGTGTGGTCCAGTGTGTGCCGAGGCATTGTGGGTGGTGGCGTGTCCTGTGTGGGAGTGAGTGGTGGTGGACAGTGTTGCCTCCTGCCCACCCTCCCTGGCCTGGTAATACGATTATGAGATACATTTATACATGGATGCAATGGGAGGATAAAAATATTTATTGAAACCTTATATAATTAAAAAGTTGTCAGCAGAGTTTTGAGTGAAATGTGTAAACAAATATGAAATTATAAAAAATACAATGCAGCTACGAATCTGCGAGCTCTGGTTCGAATCCGGGCCAGGGCCAGTCGGCGACCAGCCCACCCAGCTGTTCTTCCTTCCTTTCTGGGATGATAATGGGTACCTGGGGAAGCCTGGGGAAGGTAGCTGTGGTGCCCCGGAAGTCACAGTATCCCTGTGTCCCGGGGTAACGTGGGTCATTTACGGGGTCACGTGAGGTTCCCTGGTGAGGTTTGGGGGTTGGGGTGAGATATGAATAAACAAATGATTATTATAACCCTTACTTTGTAACCCCTTGAGACCCAAATCGTAATTTCCATTGTAATATGGGTACCATTAGACGATTTTAGTGAATATAAGCAACATTTTATAGCTATGACCTGTTTAGTATCCTTGTCCACTAACTAATTTGGTATATTCAGTTACTTTTCGTAATTTTATGGCTCGACAACAGACTACATATTGTTACACTCGCAGAGAAATGTCCGTCTGTCTGTGTGTATTTGTCGTGGTGTGGGTGTAAGCAGTGTCCGTCTGTCTGTGTGTACGAGTGAGCGGCGTGTGGCCTTGGGACCGTTGGGGCTACACGAGCCTCATCCCAGGAGTGATCAGTGTCTTAATGTAGTCAGTTTGTGTGAATTGTGTGACTGTAGTGGAGGTCGTTTGTGTATGAGGGATCCGAGTAGGTGTGTATGTGTTCAGATGAGACTGTGTGTTGTGCTTGAAAGTATGTGTGGGGAGGGTGAAAGTATGTGTGGGGAGGTTGAAAGTATGTGTGGGGAGGCTGAAAGTATGTGTGGGGAGGTTGAAAGTATGTGTGGGGAGGCTGAAAGTATGTGTGGGGAGGCTGAAAGTATGTGTGGGGAGGCTGAAAGTATGTGTGGGGAGGGTGAAAGTATGTGTGGGGAGGCTGAAAGTATGTGTGGGGAGGCTGAAAGTATGTGTGGGGAGGGTGAAAGTATGTGTGGGGAGGCTGAAAGTATGTGTGGGGAGGTTGGAAGTATGTGTGGGGAGGGTGAAAGTATGTGTGGGGAGGCTGAAAGTATGTGTGGGGAGGGTGGAAGTATGTATAAAACCCTGGTAATAGATACACCATAAGCAATGTATCGCTGAAAAGATCAGAAGGTGAAAAAGATCTTGGAGTGAGGGTGAGCCAGACCTCCGACCTGGAACAAGTATTGAGGGGCAGAAATAGAGCTAATAGGAGTATTAGGATTCTTACCAGAAGGTTAAAAGTAGAAGTGCGGAAGTTATTCTAAAGTTTATCTGGCTCTAGTCCAGGCCTCACCTAGACTATGAGGGTCAGTTTGGTCTCCATATTACAGGATGGGTTAGTGTTGTTAGAAAAGTGCAGAGAAGGATGACCAAATGATACAAGGGATGCGTAACTTAGTTATGAGAGGAGATTGAAGATTAAAATTACACTCAAATCGAGAGACGCAGAGTAGGGGCGATCTGATAGAAGTTTTTAAAAGTGGTAAAGGGATTTAATAAAGGAGAGGGAGAAAGTTCTTCGGCTTTTAACCAGGGTAGAACATAAGTAACGGATTCAAGCTGGAAAAGCTAGATTTAGAAGGAACATAGGGAAAAACTGTTCACAAATAGGGTGGTGAATGATGGAATGGTTCAGTAGACAGGTAGTTAGGGGCGGAGTCATTAGGGAGCTTTAACGGGGAGCTGGATAAGTTCATGGATGGGGATGAAAGGTGGAGTAGGTAGTGTTAGGTACAGGAACTACCACGTGGGAGGTCAGGGCGGCCTCTTGAGCTTCCTTATTTCTTATGTTCTTATTTTTATGTGTGGGGAGGGTGGAAGATGTGGGGAGGCTGAAAGTATGTGTGGAGGGGAAAGTATGGTTAGGGAGGTGAAAGTATGTGTGGGAGGCGAAAATAAAGTGTGGGAGGGTGGAAGTATTTTGTGGGGAGGTGCAAGTTATTGTGGGGAGGTGGAAGTATGTGTGGGGAGTGTAACGAATGGTTGAAGGTTACAGTCTGCGGTGTCGGCTTGGGGGGACCAAGGAACCGAGGGGGAGGGCGGTTGTGCCCAGGACGGAGAGGGCGTTGAGAGGCAGGAGCGAGAAGCTGGTCTTGGGAGCGCGGAGCGGTGTTTGTCCGGGGAGGTGACAAGGATTATTACACCCCAATGTTGTAGTTGGTACTTCAAGTGTCTGATAGATGAACATCTTATCTTACACACACCGCTCTGCCTTTGTGATCTGCCTCAACTAAGGAAGAGTCAGTATCTCGTATAAGTCAGCGTCTCGCATTAAGTTTGTACCCGTGTGTAGTAGCCATTCTTCACTAGCCTCCAGTGTGTTTTAGACAGTGTAACAAATGAGTCTCTCTCTCCCCCCCCCCCCCATCAGTACTGTGTATTGTGACCGCCATTAAATTTGACAGTGTAATACAGTGGCTCAGTGTCCCTCTCCGGTGAATGATAAGGTCCTCACAGTAAGACAGCTACTCTCTTCAGATATTTCCCGCCGAACCTCGTCAGAGTAAGTGTTTCGAGAGGCGCCCTTGTGTGTTAAAAGGTCGATGCCCCTGCGTAACAATATTTTATATTTGCAAGGAAAGATCTGGGGTGGCAATTTTGAAGGGCTCTAAACTAACCCTCTTACGTCCTAAGACCGACTTAGTTATATCGGGCCAAGAAGATTACTAAGAAGCATTTTCGGCATCATCTTAGCCTTGTGTAAAGGGACAGAAGCAAACCTTCTTAGTGCACCTAACCAATCAGGCGGCGACACAAGTCTTATTTGGCGGGAAATACGTATACACGCAGAGTGTGTCCTCTCTCTCTCTTCTCTCTCTCTCTCTCTCTCTTCTCTCTCTCCTCTCCTCTCTCTCTCTCTCTCTCTCTTTCTCCTCTCTCTCTCTCTCTCTCTCTCTCTCTCTCTCCCTTCCCTTCCTTCTCTCTTCCTTCTCTCTCTCTCTCTCTCTCCTCTCTCTCTCTCTCCTTCTCTCTCTTCTCTCTCTTCTCTCTCTCTCTCTCTCTCTCTCTCTCTCTCCTCTCTCTCTCTCTCTCTCCTCTCTTTTTTTTTCTATTTTTCTTTCCCCTCTTCTTCTCCTTGAGTTGCCAGATATGTATTCTGCTGTCCAGTGCAGTGTACACGCCGAGGGAGTTCTCTCCTCTCCTCTTCTCCTCTCTCTCTCTCTCCCTCTCCTCTCTCTTCTCTCTCTCTCTCTGTCTCTGCTCCGTTTTTTTTTCTATTATTTTTCTCCCTCTCTTCCTTCCCCTTTCATCTCCACACACATATCATCGCCATATGTGAATTATCGTGAATAACGACTTTTTCTGGTGTTTTGATAGTTAGATAATCTGCTAACCGTTCTGTCGCAAATCAATCATTCCGCCGCCACCCCAATATATATATATATATGCCCACACCTTTTAAAAAATATACAAATGATTTACAGCCTAAAATCCAAAAATAAAAATAANGGGGAAAGGGGGGGTTGAAAGTAGTGTGGGGAGGCTGAAAGATGTGTGGGGGGGGTTTAAAAAGTATGTGTGGGGAGGGGGTGGGGGGGGGTTGGTTGTGGGGGGGCTAAAAGATGTGTGGGGGGGGGTAAGTAGTGTGGGAGGGGGGAAGTATGGTGGGGAGGCTGAAATATTGTGGGGGAGGTGGAAAGTATGTGGGGGAGGCTAAAAGGAGGGGTGTGGGGAGGCTGAAAGTTTTAGGGTGTTTGGGGGGGGGCTAAAAGTAGTGGGGGGAGGCTAAAAGTATGGTGGGGAGGCGGAAAGGTAGGGGGTTTGTGGGGGAGGTGAAAAGTATGTGGGGGAGGCGAAAGTTTTTTGGTGAAAAGGTTTTGGAAGTATGTGGGGGGAGGTTGGAAGTATGTGTGGGGGGGTTACAAAGGGTTGAGGTTACGTCTGCGGTGTCGGCCTTGGGGGGCCCAAAGGAGCGGGGGGGAGGGGGGTTTGGCCGAGAAGACGGGAGAGGGCGGTGGAGGCAGGAGGAGGAAGTGGTTTTGGGAGCGCGGAGCCCGGTTTGTCCGGGGGGTGACAAGGGGATTATTACACCCCCACGGTTGTATTTGGTATTGAAAAAGGCTAATAGGATAAAAAATCTTATCTTACACCACACGCTGCCTTGTTGATTGCCTTAGAGTCTCCGGGGGTTCTCAAACTGGGTCCCCGGGGCCCCTGGGGTGCCAGGACAGCGCCTAGGGGTGCCACAAGTTTCCCATGAATTTTGGAAATAAGGCAATGAATGTAATAGTACCCTTTGCGAAACCCAAATTTTCTTTTTTATACGCGTCGGTCGTCCAGTACCTGATGGGGTTTCTTGTCCCTTTTTGTCAGTGGGCACTATACATCGAGCGTAGGTGTATTCCCTTGCTGTTTTCTGATACTGCAGCGTATTGAACTTGCAATGGAAAAAGTTTGTATTAAAAAAAGAAAAAAAACATGGAGATAGTGGTGAGGTGAAGAAGAAACGAAAGTAGAAGTACGAGTGAAAAAGTTTTTGGCCCATTCCCACAGCAAAAAATCAGTTTCCCCCCAAAAAAAGCGGGAAAAATCGCTCCTATTTGGATAATTATCTAGTTTTGGGGATTTTTTGGGTGTGGCGATGGGTTAACCTACCCATTGTTTTATTTTGGTGATAAATTAGCTAATGAGGCATGGCCCCCCAAAAATTTTAAAGAGGCATTTATTTGAAAACAGGGTCATTTTGCCAACAACCCTCGATCCTATTTAAAGGGACTTTTAAATGAGCAAAAACAACAGAGGGTGATGTTTTCTAAAACGTCCATTTTCGATAAAGCAAAGGCCAGTCTTGTTGCAGAGTGCGAAAAAAGCATAAAACCTCATAAAATAGCAGAGACACTAATTCTTCGGCTTGTAGTGCCATTGTAAAAAAAATTTTTGGAAGTGAAGCAAAAAAACAAGTAAAAAATTTCCCCGTCTCGGATAGTCCCATCAGCAGAGGGATTCAGATAGTACAGACATAGAAAAAAACTGTATGGCCTCTGAAAAGGGAAAAGTGAATGTTTGCACTTCGGGTAGATGACCCAAAGATATTTTGGGGGGTAAGGCTAAAATATGGGCATTCTTTTCTTTTACTTTTTTCATGATGTTAAAATGGGCCCATTTTTTCTGTTGAAAGGGAAAACTGAGGAAACAACAACAGGCAATGATATTTTGCTACTTTAAAGTGAGTACAAAAAATCATTTGGGTTTGTCCGGGCAATCTTTGGGATTTTACAGGGGGGGCCCTGCCATATTGGCTAATTTAAAAGGATTTGTGTCACTATAAAGAAAGAAAACAGCAGGTCATAAAAAACACATTGTTTTCTCCTCGTGAAGCGCTGGTTGCTAAGACAATTGGGAATGATTTTTTTAAGTCTTATGAGAAATTGTAAAAAAGGGGACTTTTAAAAAGTCGGCCACTTAAAAAAAAAAAATGTTGTTGTAAGCTGTGGAAGAGGTTTAGGCAAAAAAGTAATCTTTTTACACCGGAGGTAGATGGCTTTAAAAGGAAAGATTTTCACGTGTGTATGAATGAAGGAAAGATGCTTACTTTTTCCACCCTTTAACAAAAAGAGGAAATTTTGTGACTTACTGGCAGATGACATTTTGGGCTGCCAAATGTTTACTTTGGGACGTATTGAAAATTTTTAAAAAGGGAAATTCCCCCATGCAAGGTAAATCAGAAAATATCTTTTCTTCCACTGATAAAATTAACACTCTGAGAGAAAAAAATGCGATTTTTGGGGTTTGGAATAAAAAAAGGAATTTTGGGTATGTTCCCCATGCTCAGCAGCAACAAACGGGAGACGTAACTTTGTAGAAGATCATTTTATTATTTCTGGCATCTTTAGAAACTGGAAAAACAATTCAGCACTATTTTCCAGAATATGCACTGAAAAAATATGACTGGGTAAGAAACCCCTTTGTTGCACAGTATCAACCCATTCAGCTTTCCCGGGGGGCCTTTTCCCTCACGGGAAAAAGACAGTTAGTGGAAATGCGTAAGATCGTAACCCGAATATTGCACATGCAGCGCCTCTTTACGAATTCTGGGGTTTAGATGAAGGCTAAGTATCCTCAAGTTTTAAAGAAAGCTTGGAATCCTTATCCAGTTTCTACATCTTACCCGTGTGAGCTGGGGATTTTTTGTTCAGCAAAAATTAAACGAACAAAAGGCAAGATTGCAAAAACTTGAAGAAAAATGGAGTATGTTTTTTCCCCTATTAACCCAACTTGAAAAAAGGATCTGCAGTCACATCAACAAGTATCTCCTAAAACAGGTTTGTTTTGTTGTTTTTCTTATTTGGGCTATCAGTGATTATCATGCCTTTTTCTTTTCTTTTTCTACTTTTGCATTTTTAACCTCTTAAGTTTAATCTAATATCCCCGAAATCTAATTCCCCTGATGATTTCTTGTTTTTTTGGGATGACTACAGTAGCCTAATCAATGTTTAAATTTTTGGTTTTAGTACGGGGTAATAATTTTAAATAATTAATTAAAGTAATTCCAACAGGTACAATTTTATATCAGAAGTTAATTCATGTGAGGAGGGGTGATGGTGAAAAAGGGGTGCCACAGAAAGGATTATATAAATCCAGGGTGCCATCACTGACAAAAGTTTGCGAACCTCTGCGTTAGACCAAGGAGAGTGTCAGTATCTCGTATAAGTCAGCGTCTCGCATTAAGTTTGTACCCGTGTGTAGTGAGCCATTCTCACGTAAGCCTCCAGTGTGTGTTAGACAGTGTAACAAGTGAGTCTCTCTTCCCCCCCCCATCAGTACTGTGTATTGTGACCGCCATTAAATTAGACAGTGTAATACAGTGTGCTCAGTGTCCCTTCCTCCGGGTGAATGATAAAGGTGCCATCAGCAGTAAGAAAGCTACTCGCTTCAGGTATTTCTGCCGAACCTCCGTCAGGAGTAAGTGTTTACGAGAGGCGCCCTTGGTGTGTTAAGAAAGGTGAGTGCCCTGCGTAACAATATTTTATATAGCAAAGGAAAGATCTGGGCGTGAAGTGGTTAAATACGAATTTTTATCTGACTCGTCTTCATATACGTTTAATTACCGTAAATAATACTATAGTCGCTCCTGCACTAATGTCGCCAGGCGCTATATGTTACGAATTTTAGCATCACTTTAGACAGAGAGCTTCACAGAGAGGTGTCACTCGGGCCGCGCCATTTTGGATTTTGAACAGGTGGCGCCGCTATGCGGATGGTGCATTCCGTCAAAAGTGTCACAATGCTCATATCATTACTGTGCATGGTGTTGTGCCTTTTCAATACCCCAAGACGCAAATATATGTAGTATTAAGTTAAAATAATGAACTTAAGTGGTATTGATGGATGTATTTTTTTGTTATTAGACCTTTTGTTCCTTTTGTATTTCATGCCGAAGCCCCGTCACTCCAATAACTTGTCTCCAATCTCAATACCCTCTCCCCCCCACACACATTTTGTTTTGACTGAAGTCAAAATGGGTGGGTGGTGATGGGTAATGGGTGGGGGTGATGGGTAATATATGGGTAATATATTAGGCTGTATAATACACTATGAATAAATATATTATATATTTATATATATATATATATATATATATATATAATATATTTATTCATAGTGTATTATACAGCCTAATATACCATATACAGTCTAAAATATATAATATATAACCAATAATATAACCATTGTTGTTATGGTGACGAAGAAAATTGCGGGCTAAGACGACCCCAACCCTGCCTTTAAGTGCGGTATGTAATGTTAGGAAAAGGGCTCCCGTAGGATTTTTGTGCTAAAATAGATTTTTTTGCAGTTCTGGCTTCTATAGGTATCAGATTAACAGAAAAAGATGGGGTCCCAATTTTCAGACCCCTTACCCCCCTTTTGGGGGTCACTTCCCTTTTGGGGCCCCCCGGCACTGACCATGCACCTATCTCCGCCAATAATTGACCGATTTTCATAATTTGAGTATCCTTTTGTAGGTTTTCAGGTATGCCGAGTCGATTTATAACACTCAAAAAGCAACCGGAAGTGTCCTTATAGAACTTCCGGTTCATATTTAGCACTTCCGGTTCAGAGTATAGGGTCTAACTCCATTTTTTCTTTTTCAGGCATGTTGAAGAAGCAGTTTTGAGCTCAGTCAGATATACCCTGTGAACTGAGATCGTGGTAGTATCGCCAAATAATGTCGGGGGGGGAAAGGACGGAG
>JACEEZ010002412.1:70834-108334 GCA_016584305.1 Chionoecetes opilio
CAGTGTGAGAATTATGAATTTAGATGGGGTGAGCAAAAGATGACAATGGTCACCTCACCAACACCCCTGACACACAGTGGTGTTAAATTATGAATGTTTAGATTGTGGGACAAGATTTGCTAGAAAGAGTCAGCTCACCAAACACACCCTGACACACAGTGGTGTTAAGAATCATGAATGCCTAGAGTGTGGGAAAAGATTTACTACAAAGAGTGACCTCACCTCACACACCCTGACACACAGTGGTGTTAAGAATTATGAATGTTTAGAGTGTGGGAAAAGATTTACTACAAAGAGTGACCTCACCAGACACACCCTGACACACAGTGGTGTTAGAATCATGAATGCCTCCTAACCTAATAGTGCGGTATGTAATGTTAGGAAAAGGGCTCCCGTAGGATTTTTGTGCTAAAATTGATTTTTTTGCAGTTCTGGCTTCTATAGGTATCAGATTAACAGAAAAAGATGGGGTCCCAATTTTCAGACCCCTTACCCCCCTTTTGGGGGTCACTTCCCTTTTGGGGCCCCCCGGCACTGACCATGCACCTATCTCCGCCAATAATTGACCGATTTTCATAATTTGAGTATCCTTTTGTAGGTTTTCAGGTATGCCGAGTCGATTTATAGCACTCAAAAAGCAACCGGAAGTGTCCTTATAGCACTTCCGGTTCAGAGTATAGGGTCTAACTCCATTTTTTCTTTTTCAGGCATGTTGAAGAAGCAGTTTTGAGCTCAGTCAGATATAGGCGATCAGCCTGGGGGGTTGGTCGGTATCAAATTAGGGCGAGAATGCTAATAGTGTTTTTTGGGAAGGTATAAATGCCTAGAGTTAGAAAACATGTGATAGCATTGTGGCAGTGGCAGCTTAATGGGAGTTATCCCCCTTTTCCAAACTGTATATTATATAATTATATAAATATACATACATATAATTATTTCTTTTTTTCTTTTTCAGGTGTCGTATTTCATCGGCGAGAGACGGACCGGACGATCGACTGGCGACGTTGGAGACCCTCGAGGAGACCACCACTGCCGGAAGACCAGCCGGCCCGCAGGTCGTGCGTTCAGAGAAAGTCGGGTTTTTGGAGTGGAGAGGTAGAGTAGCAGCCGACTACCTCTCGAAGCTATTGTTGAAGGCTGGTGATGTAGAGAAGAATCCGGGACCAGAATCCGGTGTCGTGGTAGCTGTGGAACTTCAACGTAGGAGGCCTGGAATGTCCGTTAACATGGAAACGCCACAGGCACCCGCCAAGAAACTGTGCATCATACACCAGGCAGTATCCGACGGAGATGAACATTTTGTCAGTCCTCAAAGCCATGCCTCCTGGTTAACCTTACTTGAAGCCGCCAAAGTCAGGAACCATGTCCCCATTCTAGACGTTTCAAAAACGCTTCAGGACAAAGAAGTTCCAATTATATTCTATCATCGAAAATGTAGAAGCATGTTCACCATGAAAAGAGACTTGGAAACTCTGAAAAGTAAAGCAGGTGAATGTAGTAGTGATCTATCTGGTAGTAGTGACTGTCCTCCAAAAAAGTCTTCCAGAACATCAACACATGAATCAAGAGTTTATGCTCCGATCTGCGTATTCTGTAGCAAGGTCAAGTTCAAAAAGCACTCCAATACACGTGAAACACTTACGCTAGCTTCACAACTGAGAGTAGATCAAACACTAAGAGAGAGTGCCGTCAGAAATGCAGACGGCAGGATGATAGCACTAACCAGTAGAGACATTGTTGCCGCAGAGGCACACTACCACGCTTCATGCTATAGGAATTACACTAGGAACAAAGAGGACAGCAATGAGAATGAAGAAGAGAAAGTAACAGATGAATTTATACTGTATCACAAGGTTGAAGGAGAAGCTTACCAAGAACTTTTCGAATACATCAGAGAAGATATTATCCCCAACAAGAGGATTATACCAGTCACCTCCTTGACCACAAAATTGGAATCATTAATGTTGTCTGGTGGAGTTAATCTTCTGAAGGATTCAACAAAGAAGAATATGCACAGAAGACTGAAATCCGAGCTTGGAGGTGCAGTAGAAATATTTTCCGACGACAAGGGAAAGTTGTTGATGGTTCCATGCTGTGTCTCATTAAAGGATGTTGTCTTGGAAAATCAAAATCTACATAGGGAGCTCAAGCTTTGGAAGGCAAAGTCTACAGATATCAACAAGATCATAGATCAGACTTCGTCACATATCCGAACGGCCATCAAGAAGGACATGATTTTCACCCCGTGGCCATATCATCCGTCTGATGTAGCTACTCATATCGCCATACCAAATGAGTTACAGCGATTTCTGGTCGGGCTCCTCACTGGAGATACAACTAGTACTACGAATAAATCCCAAAGGACTGCTATTCTTGTCGAGTCATTTAGCCAGGACATGATATACGCTGTTACACGTGGGCAGTATAAACCACCAAAACATTTCCTGCTTCCTTATGCGGTAAAAGCACTCACTGGAAACACTGAGGTCATTCGGATACTGAATAAGTTTGGACATGGGGTGTCTTATGACCAGCTGGAAGAGAATGATACCGCTCTGTGTCTGCAGAAGTTGGCAATGGGCTTCAACCAGAGAGCTGTTCTACCACTCTCCATCAAGCCCCATGTCTTCACAAATCTTGCATGGGATAATATAGACAGACTGGAGGAGACACTTACTGGAAAAGGTACATCACATCGAGTCAACGGAATAGCGGTCCAGACTAAGTTCTATGGACCTTATCCACCCAGGCCTGAACTTCCACGCATTGACAAACTGAAACAAAGATCAGTCAACATTGAACACGAAGAGCTTGAAGTCTATTTAGCCTGTGCACGTGTAGGTCCACAGCCTCTACCAACCAACGAGAGCCACATCCTAGAAGCACAAGAGTCTGCTCAGGTCGCCGGTAACAAGAATCTGGTCTGGGTCCTTGCAAGACAAACAAAATCCGAATAATTATTGGGTGTATTTTGGCGGCCATTTTGGAAAAAGGGAGATAACTCATATAAAGCTGCCACCCCCACAATGCTATCACATGTTTTCTAACTCTAGGCATTTATACCTTCTCAAAAAACACTCTTAGCATTCTCGCCCTAATTTGATACCGGTGAGCAAAATTTCGGACCGGGGCTGACCGACTAATATACCCTGTGAACTGAGATCGTGGTAGTATCGCCAATATGTCGGAGGAGGACGGAGTTTGCGTGATCTGTAAAGAAGGTGCCACATCAAAGAAGCGATTGGTGAACAATCCGGTCATGACAGATGAAATTTTACAACACTGTCAAGAGAGAGTGTCTCTTGGTGATACTGAAAGTGACATTCATAGACTACTAAATTACTTGTCAGGTTTAAATGAAGGAGAACTCAAGTACGTTCGGTATCATAGTGAATGTCGGAAACCTATCGTCAACAAGAACAAGATTGAACGTCTTAGGAAGAGATCCCGAACCGATTCACCTGTCTGCGCTCCACGAGGACCGGGGCGACCTTCAAGTGCTGTGGGATCTGTTCGGCCAAAGCGGTCAAAGACTATTCCAAAGGAACAAGTGTGTCTATTTTCCAACTGTGACTTCTGTCCCAAGAATGACTCAGAGCCACTGCACCGTGTTCTTACTGACTCAATGGGTAAAACACTCCTACAGATCAAGCAGAAAACCCCAGATGACCATGTTAGAGTTTCAGTAGCGGACCTTGAAGAACCCGGCGACGCATCAGCTCTTGAAAAGCACTATCATCGGACATGTTTGCGCTCTGCACAGCGAATATCAACGAGGACAGATCACAGTAATGTGCCACTCATTCGCTCAGTATGTGATGCACAATTGGTCCTCGCTATTCAAAACACCTTGAGTGACGAGGATGTTACACTGAGCATGGCTGAGGTAAATGATGCCTACTTGTCAATTTTGAAAAGATACCGTGTGGATGTAAATGAGAGTGAGAACTATCGGAAATACCTCAAAAGACTCATCAGCGAGCGCCTTCCAGAAGTGAAGTTTGTCACATCACTAAGACGGAATGAGCCTGACCGTCTTGTGCTCTCCACTGCAGTCACGATGGCCATGGATTACAGGTCCTCAATGATGAATGATGATGAGATAGTTGGTCATCTGAAGAATGTCGCCAACCTTCTGCGAGAAGAGATGCTGCAACAACGCAGTTGGTCGTTTACAGGCAGCTTCAGTAATTTTGAAAATCCGTCTTTACTCCAGTTCATCATGAGTCTCCTCCTCTTTGGTAGCCATGTTGTCAAAGTGTCTGGAATACGAGACCAGGAGGTGGACAAAACTGTCGACGTTTCATGCCAGTTCCTTGTCCAAAATACTCGGACTGATCGCCAGGTGAAACATCAGACAAAGAAAGACAGTGCCTTCCGACAAACAGTCCAGACCCCTCTGTCAATCGGTCTTCCCCTTGCTGTTCATTCTAGAGTGCGTGACAAGAATCTTGTTGAAAACCTCTCAGCTGTGTATATTGGAAGTGACTACCTTCACATCATTGACTTAGAGAAACGAGTTGAGCAGAGTGTTCTCCAGCGGATGAAGGAGGCTGGTGGATTTTGTCTCCCAAATTTTGTCAAGAAAGGCCTGAACACATGGTTTGCGATCGATAATATTGACCTCCTGGAAGACACACCGACGGGGCAAGGAACCTTCCATGGCACAGTGGTTGTCATGTTCCAGCAAGATAAAGATGGAGAGTTCATGAACCGACCACTTGAAATACCAGAAAAGCTTCTCTCACAAAAGCCTCTGGCCTTTGACGTGAACATGGGGCAAGAACCAGTCATCAAAACCACTCCATTGAGATTATCGGTCTATGAAATGGGAAAGAGGAAGAATATTCTGAGCAAAGACTTCACTCACACCTGGGCACTTGCAAACTACCTTGGAACTGATGATGGCACGGATATGATTGTGGATTTCACTGAAACTGAGTCAGCGAAGGAACAAACACAGGACAGTGACATGCAAAGGAATCAGGAAGAGTGCCCCATGAGAGCACTCCAGTTCGACGCTATACTATCAGTCAAGGAACAAGCAAACCAACCAGGGAAATTGGTCAAGAAAGATGTGATGCCAACTTGGGCTGCTACCAAATCTCTGCTGTTATCCCAGTCATCCGACAGCCCAACACGCACGAATGTAGAGGTGATCGCTCCATTATTCAAGACCACACCCACTGACTATGGGACTCTTTACACTGTTCTTCGGTTAGCCCAGGGAATCTCTGCCACTGTCATTGGTCCACAGAGAAAAACTTTGATAACACTGGACCTGGACCTATATTCACATGCTTTGAAAATTCAGCAGTCAGTTGGGGACACCAATTGGATCCTAAGGGCAGGAGCTCTCCATATTGCATTTGCTGCTTTACATGCTCTCGGGAAAACGATAGATGGCAGTGGCCTGGATATATTGCCATTGAAAGTGGTGCATACACATCAGCAGCCCTTCGTGGGATCTTCAGTGGCAAAGCATACAAAAGAGGCATCGAATACCACATCACAATCAGTCTAGCAATTATGATGATGCGGTTTGATGTCATATTATCCACTCTTTCAAAAGGCCCAGTTAGTGTCCGGTGCAATGCTTTCTAGGACAAGCTTCATTCACGTAACCCCGATATGACTGAAGACTATGAATATGTCAGATCATGGTACGCTGGAAATGTGAAGCCACTGGAGGAGGATGAAAACATTGGAGAGTTTGCAGAATTCCTTTCAGCATACCTCGATCAAGTGGAAAGCCGCCTTCATTTCGTCAGCTCTTGCCGCTCAGGGGACTGGCCCGAGTTATCTTGCTTCCTTGGAGAACCTGATCAAGTATTTCTTCGCACGGGACGTGCTTTCACTTAGATGGCTTTCGTAATAGAAGCGGGTGAGAAAACAACGAAAAATAGAGGTTTCGGTTATACCAAATCTGGACGTGATAGAGAAATTTAGATATCAGACCTGACATCAGCATCAGCAATTTAATAGGAATCAGTAGTTCACGTGTCTGTAACAAAGAAAATGTTGAAATTTGTTGCTTAGTGTTACCAGAGACCAATCCTGGGGGTGCCAAAAGAGGAATGACCCCCCAGAAAGGGGGTGAGGGGTCTGAAAATTGGGACCCCATCTTTTTCTGTTAATCTGATACCTATAGAAGCCAGAACTGCAAAAAAATCAATTTTAGCACAAAAATCCTACGGGAATACATGGCATACCACACTATAAGCAAAACTTAACCTCACTTATCTGAATTTAGAAAATTCATTGCACAAAAAACAAACATACAGGCACAGGAAAGCACAGCTAAAGAAACGGCAATACAAGTAATAAGTACCTACATTTCCTATTTCGGTAACTATGTTTTTGGGTGCATAATCCGCAGAAGTTGGCGGGCTCCACAAGCCTTTCAGCTTACTTTTTTTTACGATGTCATGAAAGAAATTGTTCTACTACAACTTAATGCATTACAAGGCACGTAATTATAGCCGTCGGTAATAATGGACGAGAGTTTCGCGGTCGTTTTCAGAGACAAAGACTATTTTTTCTTGGCCTACAATAGGTGCGTGTTGCAATGGAGATAGTTTTATTTTGCGCAAAGAAAAAAAAAAAAAAAAAAAAAAAAAAAAAAAAAAAAAAAAAAAAAAAAAACCTAACCTTACCTTATATATTTTAATGAAACCTAACCTTACCAGATTTTAATGAAACCTAACCTAACCTTATAGGTTTTAATGAAACATAACCTAACCTTATAGGTTTTAATGAAACATAATCTTAACCAAAAAGTGGTTAAACCACAAACCACAAAGAACCATGTTTGTTTACAGTCGAACAGCTGACTGGTGATGCAGGCGAACGATTCTGTGTGTGTGACGGCTTGCTGACTTTGCAGTCAGAAAATTGTTAGTTTGTAGAAAGTTGCTGAAAAAAACTAGACGGAAAAAGTGCTAGTGTGACGCCGCCTTTATCCAGGTTATTCCACAGTGCAAGGGATAGGTAGGGGAGGCTATATTTCTAGAACTCTCTATTGTATGCGGTCCTCTTCAATTTCTTCCCACGACATCTTTTATCTCTTTCAGCCCACAAAAACATGCTCTCGTTCTTTTTGCTGTAGTATATTCCAACCTAGGTCAAATCCTTGATACAATCACATTTTTCATAATTTCTTATTCCTTTAGAGGTTATATGTCTCTCCGGTGATCTTATTTATGTGTCTCGGGTGAAAGATTAACGGTTACCATTACCCTTAAGTCTTTACTTCTTTTGTTTGTCGTACTAATTTCCCGGTAATTTTATATTTCACAAATTAATTTCAAATTAATTTAACAATTTAATTTCACAATTTGTATTTTAATTAATTGCTAACTTTTCGCTAATTTCCTCGTTATCCAATTGTCTGCTTTTATTTACTTGCATTATCCCATTTCCNCATGCCGTATACCTGGGCTGCAAAAAAAAGAACTTATCTCTCAACTAATGAAGGATTTTAATAAACCCGGCTGAATATAGTTTAAAACCATCCCAGGGATGACCTTAACCTTTCCTCAAAGTTTGGTTGAAGTTTGGACAGAAATGGCGGACCCGTAGCTACACAGACGGACATTCAGTGAATTATAAAATAATAATAAAAATAACTCTGCAGTAAGGCTTTGTCATGTTTCACTAACTCCGTAAACTTTTATGCAATATTATCATAGATTATATTAGCGATGGATTAGGAATTATTGATTATCGATAGATTAGGAAAACGAAAAGACAAAGTGTCATCTATTTTGTAAAGGTTGGATAACCATGTAACATTATACAATGTAATATCCCTTCAGATAATGACTTCCACAAGCAGAAAAATAATCAAATATAATCTTCATTGCATTACTGTATTTCTAGTTGGGACTGCTCAAGAAATGGACTGCAGACGTCTTAAGAAAAATAAAGTTCAATAGTCGTCGAAGGGACACGAGACTGGCGGAGGAAAGCAATGCCCCGGCGGAGGACGGCAATGTTGGCGGAGATGAGACATTCATGGCCCTGACTCTGGTCCACTTGCAAGGTCCTCTCTTCCTCTACCTCGCAGGCGTCTTCCTTACCCTCGCCATCTTCATCGCAGAAAACGTCATCACACTATTCAGAGGTCGGCAACCCAGAATTCGAGAAGAGACAGTTTCTTCAAACTTGACAGAAAAGCAGTGCTGATGGAGCCGCAGTGTACATTATGAATGGAAATTACGAACAAGTGCAAGTTAATAAGTACAAGAATTCATCTCAATACTTTCCAAGAGACCAAGGACCTAGGTCATATACACTATTGTACTGCGGCTATCTATGCCAGCATTTTTTCTCTTTTTTTTTTTAACGATAATTTGAACATTATTAAAACCCCCTCGCATTTCGTAATTATATTTATGAATTCTTTCCAGGGGCAGCCCGTGGGAGAGGTCCTCAGAAGGGCTTTTTTACGCGTAAAAAGGTTTATATTCCAGTGTAATTTTCCCCTACACCAAATACTCTTAGCAGAATAAATTTTATACTATTATTTTTGTAGATGTTTGCTCTATATGAATATCGCATGAACAACTGTAAAACGCACAAAACAAATGCCATTTTGAGACTGAGTAAATGTGCATAAAGTAAATTGATTTCAACTCTTCACTAGTAAACATTTTCTGAGAAAACTTTTATCATGTTACATACCAAAATACGCGGAATTATACCAGTCTTCTATAGAAATAATTAGTTTTCTGATAAATGAGTATGCACCGTGGTAAAAGTAGCATAAACTAAACATTTCTCGCGAAACACTCAATTCTTTTTACATTTTCTTGATTTTTTCAGCAATGTTATATGATACAGCTTTGAGTTTTGTTTCACTGTGTAGACCTCCTGAAAACAAAATATGAATTTAAACTTTTAGTACTATGTCAAAAACTTTTTTCTTGGCGAATATTTCTTGAGTATTCTATCAAACACCCGATAATTACGGACAGTATACAATGTTCCCACCTTCTTTTCTCGAAACTTTTCTCACTAAAGTAATTTGTCTATGTATACATTATAAATGACTATTTTCATCAGCGTTTCTGGGATGTCTTCAGAATATTCGTATCTGCAATATTTCCTGAGATATATCCGCGTAAACTTGATCATATACTAGCAGTGAAATATTATTTACAACCTATATATTTTGGTTAGTTGGTTTGGAAAATATGCACGGAAGTTGTATAGATGATATGTCCACACTGTAAAGACAAGAATGCCACTAAGCTATAGTTTCTAGCCTCAATATTTTTGGAGATGAAGAATTTTTGAGCTGAAGCCAAACCCCATCCTCCTCCGCCTTCCGTCTCACGTTTCCAATATTTGGTGGAATATACTGTAGTAACATGAAAAAAAAAAATTCATGCATACACCCACATACACGCACACATACGCCCAGTCAAGCATCACAACAAAGATGCGCTTGTTTCAGTAAAAAAAATTCAAACACCTCAAATAACCAATGTACACATAAAACCATATAGTGTAGGTGCAAACACGAAGTCATAGAAATCTGAAGGTGTGCATGTGTATATATAATACAAAATTACCCGTGTGTATAATTCATATAAAATAGTCTACTCGCACTGCAGTTTTACTTTCTATATCATCACCTCGCTAACACACACGTCAGCCATTCAGGCTAATAGGCTATATAGGATATAGATCGCTAAAAACTTCGTTCATGAGCTTGAACTGTCCGTTATCAACGTTACACGATTATGTATAGCCTATTTCCATGTACAAAGTAACGTAATTATAATTATATATGTACTAACAGGTCATTCACATAGATTTATTATGCAACAAATACACGCTAAAGCACTGAACGCAGACTCTTGAGTCCCCGCTTGGCCTTTAAATCACCGCCACTCACAAGCCCTAACAGGCTGACTGCCGGGTGGCAACTAAAGTATTTCATTTGCGCACTACCAAAATAATGCTTTCAGAGGGCTGCCAGAGAATTCATTTTCAAATAGATCAGCGTACTGACCACTTGCTCAAAAATGACGCAGATAGCGTTATTTATCAATTTTTGGCGAATATTCTTCTACTGCGGAGGGCTGAATGACACGTTTCGCGTCATAGGTGTTCCAGACATCACTTCTCGAATGACGCGAAACGCGTCATAGAATGCGAGGGGGTTAAAGCTCCCTCATGACTCCGCACTAACTACCTTTCTACTGAGTCCATTCCAATTATTTACTACCCTATTTGTGAACCAGATTTTCCCTATTTCGTCACAGAATGAGAGGGGGTTAAGCATATAAGAAAATAAGGAAGCTACAAGAGGCCGGGAGACCTACACGTTGTAGTTCCTGTTACTTAACACTACCTACATCCACCTTTCATCTCCATCCATGAAATTGTCTAGCCTCCTATTAAAACTCCCTATTGACTATTTAAAACTCCCTATTGACCTTAAAACTCCCTATTGAATAAAAACTCCCTATTGACTAAAAACTCCCTATTGACTAAAAACTCCCTATTGACTAAAAACTCCCTTTTAACTAAAAATTCCCTATTGAATAAAAACTCAATATTGAATAAAAACTCCCTATTGACTAAAAACTCGCTATTGACTAAAAACTCCTTATTGACTAAAAACTCCCTATTGACTATAAACTCCCTATTGACTAAAAACTCTCTATTGACAAAAAATTCCCTTTTGACTAAAAACACCTAATTGACAAAAAATTCCCTATTGACTAAAAACTCCCTTTTGACTAAAAACTCCCTATTGACTAAAAACACCCTATTGACTAAAAACTCCCTATTGACGAAAAACTCCCTATTCACTAAAAACTCCCTATTCACTAAAAAATCCCTATTCACTACAATCTCCTATTGACTAAAAACTCCCTATTGACTAAAAACTCCCTATTGACTAAAAACTCCCTATTCACTAAAAACTCCCTATTCACTAAAAAAATCCCTATTCACTACAATCTCCTATTGACTAAAAACTCCCTATTGACTAAAAACTCCCTATTGACTAAAAACTCCCTATTAACTAAAGACTCCCTATTGACTAAAAACTCCCTATTAACTAAAAACTCCCTATTGACTAAAAACTCCCTATTAACTAAAAACTCCCTATTGACTAAGGGATTAAGATTGGATAAGACTAAATAAGGTATCATGAACATTGCAGCCTCTATATACGTAATTGTCTAGCCTCCTATTAAAACTCCCTATTGACTATTGACCTATTGACTTGACACTCCTTATTGGCTCTATCCACCTTTCATCCCCATTTATGAAATTTTCTAGCCCCCTTTTAAAACTCCCTATTGACTTACTGACTTACCTATTGACCTTGACCCTCCCTATTGACATGACCCTCACTTATTGAGTAGGTTGCAGGAGCTGCACAGGTCTCTTGAAAGAGCCGCATGTGGCTCCGGAGCCGCAGGTTGCCGACCACTGCGTGACTAGGTCATCGGGGCTACAGTTTCAGTGGGCCATAAATCCTCACCTCGTTTTACATATACTTTGTTAAGTTTGTTAATAATTCATACCCGAGGATCCGACTAACAGACAGTCCTAGGAAACGATAATATTTATTGATATTTTGTGTATCGTTTCCGGACAACGCAATTCCTATCCTATGACGCTGTAATAAAATAAGCTACAATAAAACGTGGTTGGTATTTCAAATAAAGTTGCTTATGTTTTTGAACAGATGATTATTGATTCCCTGTACTTTGAAGGACAAACCTATTCTGATAACTACAATTAATCTATTGAATTAGATGCTCTAAACTGACAGGTGTGTCCAGAGATGATTCTTTTTAACATCAAAAGGGGACTGACAAAGGGCAAAAGCAAATCCAACAAAAAACCCGCTGGAATGTCAGTCCCCTTAAAGCATATAGTATGAGACAATAAAGAGTGAGGACTTAGATACTTTGAGAAGTGTCTTGACACTCCTCTCTTGAAAGAAAAAAATTATTCAAATAGAAAGATAGTTCCAGAGTTTACCAGAAAAAGGGATGAAAGGGAGAAGATACTGGTTAAATCTTGCATTAGTAAGATGGACAGAATAGGGATAAGAGTGAGTAGAAGTCTTGTGCAGCGAGGCCGCAGGAGGGGGGATGCATGCAGTTTGCAAGTTCAGGAGAGCAGTACGTATGAAAATAACGGTCAAAGATATAGTGCGGTATGTAATGTTAGGAAAAGGGCTCCCGTAGGATTTTTGTGCTAAAATTGATTTTTTTGCAGTTCTGGCTTCTATAGGTATCAGATTAACAGAAAAAGATGGGGTCCCAATTTTCAGACCCTTACCCCCCTTTTGGGGGTCACTTCCCTTTTGGGGCCCCCCGGCACTGACCATGCACCTATCTCCGCCAATAATTGACCGATTTTCATAATTTGAGTATCCTTTTGTAGGTTTTCAGGTATGCCGAGTCGATTTATAGCACTCAAAAAGCAACCGGAAGTGTCCTTATAGCACTTCCGGTTCAGATTTAGCACTTCCGGTTCAGAGTATAGGGTCTAACTCCATTTTTTCTTTTTCAGGCATGTTGAAGAAGCAGTTTTGAGCTCAGTCAGATATACCCTGTGAACTGAGATCGTGGTAGTATCGCCAATATGTCGGAGGAGGACGGAGTTTGCGTGATCTGTAAAGAAGGTGCCACATCAAAGAAGCGATTGGTGAACAATCCGGTCATGACAGATGAAATTTTACAACACTGTCAAGAGAGAGTGTCTCTTGATGATACTGAAAGTGACATTCATAGACTTCTAAATTACTTGTCAGGTTTAAATGAAGGAGAACTCAAGTACGTTCGGTATCATAGTGAATGTCGGAAACCTATCGTCAACAAGAAACAGATTGAACGTCTTAGGAAGAGATCCCGAACCGATTCACCTGTCTGCGCTCCACGAGGACCGGGGCGACCTTCAAGTGCTGTGGGATCTGTTCGGCCAAAGCGGTCAAAGACTATTCCAAAGGAACAAGTGTGTCTATTTTCCAACTGTGACTTCTGTCCCAAGAATGACTCAGAGCCACTGCACCGTGTTCTTACTGACTCAATGGGTAAAACACTCCTACAGATCAAGCAGAAAACCCCAGATGACCATGTTAGAGTTTCAGTAGCGACCTTGAAGAACCCGGCGACGCATCAGCTCTTGAAAAGCACTATCATCGGACATGTTTGCGCTCTGCACAGCGAATATCAACGAGGACAGATCACAGTAATGTGCCACTCATTCGCTCAGTATGTGATGCACAATTGGTCCTCGCTATTCAAAACACCTTGAGTGACGAGGATGTTACACTGAGCATGGCTGAGGTAAATGATGCCTACTTGTCAATTTTGAAAAGATACCGTGTGGATGTAAATGAGAGTGAGAACTATCGGAAATACCTCAAAAGACTCATCAGCGAGCGCCTTCCAGAAGTGAAGTTTGTCACATCACTAAGACGGAATGAGCCTGACCGTCTTGTGCTCTCCACTGCAGTCACGATGGCCATGGATTACAGGTCCTCAATGATGAATGATGATGGTCACCTGAAGAATGTCGCCAACCTTCTGCGAGAAGAGATGCTGCAACAACGCAGTTGGTCGTTTACAGGCAGCTTCAGTAATTTTGAAAATCCGTCTTTACTCCAGTTCTTCATGAGTCACCTCCTCTTTGGTAGCCATGTTGTCAAAGTGTCCGGAATACGAGACCAGGAGGTGGACAAAACTGTCGACGTTTCATGCCAGTTCCTTGTCCAAAATACTCGGACTGATCGCCAGGTGAAACATCAGACAAAGAAAGACAGTGCCTTCCGACAAACAGTCCAGACCCCTCTGTCAATCGGTCTTCCCCTTGCTGTTCATTCTAGAGTGCGTGACAAGAATCTTGTTGAAAACCTCTCAGCTCTGTATATTGGAAGTGACTACCTTCACATCATTGACTTAGAGAAACGAGTTGAGCAGAGTGTTCTCCAGCGGATGAAGGAGGCTGGTGGATTTTGTCTCCCAAACTTTGTCAAGAAAGGCCTGAACACATGGTTTGCGATCGATAATATTGACCTCCTGGAAGACACACCGACGGGGGAAGGAACCTTCCATGGCACAGTGGTTGTCATGTTCCAGCAAGATAAAGATGGAGAGTTCATGAACCGACCACTTGAAATACCAGAAAAGCTTATCTCACAAAAGCCTCTGGCCTTTGACGTGAACATGGTGCAAGAACCAGTCATCAAAACCACTCCATTGAGATTATCGGTCTATGAAATGGGAAAGAGGAAGAATATTCTGAGCAAAGACTTCACTCACACCTGGGCACTTGCAAACTACCTTGGAACTGATGATGGCACGGATATGATTGTGGATTTCACTGAAACTGAGTCAGCGAAGGAACAAACACAGGACAGTGACATGCAAAGGAATCAGGAAGAGTGCCCCCATGAGAGCACTCCAGTCGACGCTATACTATCAGTCAAGGAACAAGCAAACCAACCAGGGAAATTGGTCAAGAAAGATGTGATGCCAACTTGGGCTGCTACCAAATCTCTGCTGTTATCCCAGTCATCCGACAGCCCAACACGCACGAATGTAGAGGTGATCGCTCCATTATTCAAGACCACACCCACTGACTATGGGACTCTTTACACTGTTCTTCGGTTAGCCCAGGGAATCTCTGCCACTGTCATTGGTCCACAGAGAAAAACTTTGATAACACTGGACCTGGACCTATATTCACGTGCTTTGAAAATTCAGCAGTCAGTTGGGGACACCGATTGGATCCTAAGGGCAGGAGCTCTCCATATTGCATTTGCTGCTTTACATGCTCTCGGGAAAACGATAGATGGCAGTGGCCTGGATATATGTGCCATTGAAAGTGGTGCATACACATCAGCAGCCCTTCGTGGGATCTTCAGTGGCAAAGCATACAAAAGAGGCATCGAATACCACATCACAATCAGTCTAGCAATTATGATGATGCGGTTTGATGTCATATTATCCACTCTTTCAAAAGGCCCAGTTAGTGTCCGGTGCAATGCTTTCAAGGACAAGCTTCATTCACGTAACCCCGATATGACTGAAGACTATGAATATGTCAGATCATGGTACGCTGGAAATGTGAAGCCACTGGAGGAGGATGAAAACATTGGAGAGTTTGCAGAATTCCTTTCAGCATACCTCGATCAAGTGGAAAGCCTTCTTCATTTCGTCAGCTCTTGCCGCTCAGGGGACTGGCAGAGTTATCTTGCTTCCTTGGAGAACCTGATCAAGTATTTCTTCGCACGGGATCTTCTAAATTACGCTCGACTGATGCCTGTCCATCTTGCACAAATGAATGCGCTGGAAGATAATGAGCCTGAAACATGGAATGCATTGATGTCCGGTGACTTTGTTGTTGCAAAATCAGAGATACCCTTCACGAATCTCGCCACAGATCAGGCACTCGAACAGGAAATCAAGAAACTAAAGGGACACGGTCGTATGGTAGGACTCAGCAGAGATGAAGCTGCTCTCAATCGACTCGTCACCACTACACCTTGCCTTGCCCGTATCGTTGACGAGTATCTTGAGAGCTTCCCAAAAGTTTCCAGGTCATCCGAACGCACAGAGCATTACCAGCTGTCTGGACAGATTGCACTGAGGTCAAGAGAGAATGCCATACAGATCCGTCAATCAATAGAGTTGCACTGCACAGACAACCCCTTCAGAATGAAGACACCATTGAAAAGTTTAGTTTCATCAGCTCTTGTGCCAGAGGTAGCAAAGCATGATATTCTGCATTATGCAGAAAAGGGTCAGAAGCGATTCGAGGAGTTCGTTTGTGAACGTCTGACTACCACATCAAATCTCTCGGTTTGGGACAAGATGAAGAAGCTCAAGTTGAAGGCATTCTCAAGTTGGATGGATAAATCAAAAGTACGCATTGGAGATAAAGTCATCAAATTGCGTGAGGATCGTAATTTACTGGCAGATTTCTCATTGTTCAGGGAAGCCGACCAGGTCTAGTGCCAAAATTCGAGGAAATAATTGGCAAGTACGAGATGTCAACAGTGCCCCGCTCTCTGTGTGCTGTTGATAGATCTTTGTACATCCCAACTGACAAGGCCAGTCTGATGCATGCAGTTGAAGATGCCACGGTTGAATCCCTTGATGTTCCTCCAGTACCAGACATAGGGCAGGAAGATCCTCCAGTTAAAGTTCTCATCATTGATGCAATGGGTGTACTTCAGAGAATGACAAAGACGCCAAATATGCTGAAGATTTCACACCTTCAGGATGCATTCAACAAACGCATAGAGACAATGATGACAAGCTATAATGAGGGGCGTGTTGTGTTTGATCGATACTTGGATCTGTCGTTGAAAAACAAGACCCGGCAGAAGCGATCAACCACATCCATTGAGTACGAAGTTCATCCCGAAATGAAGCTCACCATGTCCATTAAGGAGTTACTTTCAGCATCAAAAACAAAGCGGAAGCTCACATGCTTGTTTGGCCAAGGACTGCTTGACTATTTCGCAAGCAAAGATTCATTCGTGCTCGTTGTCGTGTACGATGATCATATCAAGGGACTAGGTTTTGAGTATGCTCATACACATAAAGAGGCTGACACATTGATTCCAAACCAAGTACTTGCCTCTACAGCCTGTGGTGCTGCCAGAAAGATCTGCGTATGGTCGCCCGACACTGACGTACTCCTGCTCCTTCTTGATCTTATCGCCTCCAGACAGATAGCATCTACTATATCCTTGAAGTTTCATACAGGCAAAGGAAAGAAGAAACGGGAAATAGACATCTTTAAAAGAGTGTAGGTTATTGGCCGTCGCAAATGTCAAGGACTTCTTGGACTCCACAACTTCTCAGGTGCTGATTGGGGAGGCAGATTCATAGGAATTTCAAAGAAATCATGGGTAGATGCATACCTAAAGCTTGATGATGATGACCCTGCCATTGACTGCTTCAAAGCATTAGGGTGCATTTCTATTCCTGCCGAGTTGGTCAATGACGAGCTTCCCACGCAGGTGAAAGCGTTGGAGACTTTTGTGTGTCATGTCTGCAGTTCAAAAGGTCCAGCAACCCTACCATCACTCAGGTGGGAGCTGTTTCGGTCAAAGAACTTGGAAGGAGAAATGCTTCCACCAACTCGTGCTGCATTGCTTCCCCATATCATGCGTGCAAACTACATGACAATGCGGGACAAGTCATACCCTGAAAATTGTCCAACCCTTCCTGCAATTGAAAAAAATGGATGGAAATTGGAGAAAGGCGTGTATGTTCCACTGACATGTCTTGCCCTGCCTGCCCCACAAGCTGTAGTTGAACTCGTCAAATGTGGCTGCAAAGTAGGATGCAAGGGAAATAGGTGTAGCTGCTTGAAGAATGGCCTGCCCTGTACTCCTCTCTGTAAATGCTATGGCAGTGATTGCGCAAACGCTATTCGGGAGGACATTTCAAATATGGACATTGATGAATAACTGATTGATTTTACGTCCGATTTTGACAGTATCGCAAAATCGGACGTATCGCTAAATACTAACGCGCTTTGGGTGGATGGTTGGGCGCAGGGGTGGTAACTCCGCCAGTGGAACTCCACTGTCTGTCTTAAGCCAGAATAAAGGAGGAAAGACAACCCTGTTAACATTATTTAAGTATGCCTAGCATAAAACGTGGCATGGAAAAGTAGCTTAGACGGCTTTCGTAATAGAAGCGGGTGAGAAAACAACGAAAAATAGAGGTTTCGGTTATACCAAATCTGGACGTGATAGAGAAATTTTGATATCAGACCTGACATCAGCATCAGCAATTTAGTAGGAATCAGTAGTTCACGTGTCTGTAACAAAGAAAATGTTGAAATTTGTTGCTTAGTGTTACCAGAGACCAATCCTGGGGGTGCCAAAAGAGGAATGACCCCCAGAAAGGGGGTGAGGGGTCTGAAAATTGGGACCCCATCTTTTTCTGTTAATCTGATACCTATAGAAGCCAGAACTGCAAAAAAATCAATTTTAGCACAAAAATCCTACGGGAATACATGGCATACCACACTAATAGCAAGAGACGCAACATTGCGGCGGTGATTGAGAGATTGAAGACAATTGGTTAGAGAAGATGAGTTGACAAGGCAAAGCGCTTTTGATTCCATCCTGTTTGAGAGAGCTGTATGAGTGGAACATTTAACCCCCCCCCAAAAAAAAAACGTAACATGCATATTCAATACAAGGGCGGATATGGCTCCTGTACAGAGCAAGCATCTAGAAGTAAGAACAAAAATTGACACAGACGCCACAGGACACCTACCATCATAGAAGCTGTCTTATCAAGTGATGAAATGTGAAATTTTCAATTAAGATTTCTTGTTAAGGAGAGCACAATAATGTTTAGTGTGGAGGAGGGAGACAGTTGAGTGTCATTGAAGAAGAAGGGAGGGATCTGGCAGGTTGTGTAGAGAAGATGGGTGAAGAAACTGAGCTTTTGAGGCATTGAACAAAACAAGATTTCCTGTGAACAACAACAACAAACAAGATTTCCTGTGCCCCATTTAGAAATAAAAACAATCAGAAGTCGGATGCTCTGCAGCATCCCTTTGTGAATTAGCTAACTCCTGTAAAGTTGGACGCCTGGTGAATGATGTTGAAATATGGAGAGTTGGGGTCATCAGCATTGAGATAGACTTAGATAATAAATGGATAAAATAAAGTGAGTAAGGTGTTTTTTGATGGGACAGAGCCCTTTGGAACACCAATGTGAATAGACTTGGGATTTCATCTTTTTTGTTGCCTTTTCTTGCAAATTTGCATACATGTACGCCACAAGGTACGGTTTCCCAGCTGCGTGCTTCTACTGTCATGTTTCCTGCTGTTGCTTGCTGTCCAGCCAAGACTCTTTCGGTGTTGAACGCTTCCTTTCCATCTCGTGTGTTTTCTATAGTGACACCTGTGATCATTAGGGGCAACACAAATTATACAAGATTTTGAACGCAGACTACAGCCATGAAAAAATATAACATGGCAACACTATTACCAGCAAACGTGAACTGAATGTGAATAAGAGCTCTTAAGTTACGTCCACACTGAGCCTACAGTTGCGCTATGTGTTACGTAACTTGTGTTGCGTGAAGTGTTGCAAACCGTGAGTCCCAGTGTGGACGGGCCAATACAACTTGTCAATTTAATAATAGCATTCTTGTGTTAGAGTGTCCACACTATTCCTTGGCCTTTTGTGCATCAGTGGCTGACTTGTACCAGAGAGAGCCAGATAATGATAATATATAAACCTCTGATACTAAGAAAGATCCTTGTAATAATAATGATAATCTTTCAGTAGTTAGAAAAATCATTGTAAATACTATTTATACGCCTTTGATAGTAAGAAAGAAACGACAGGCGGCAATAGATCCTCCCTCAATGACAGCTCGACGGCTACTGTAGACTACTAGAACTGTCGCCGACGAATGGAACTCCCACCGACGTGAAATATTGAAACAGTCGCCGATATCGGCGACAGTTCCTATCGACGACAGTTCCAGGTACCCAGACAAGTAAGAAATGGTGAAATTTTGGACATTGCAATCATTTGGACATTTTTTCCCGGCCTGAGTTCTGAAAAAGAAGGAGACATATCCAAGATATAGCGCATTTTCGTAACGTTCACCACGTTCAGTCCAGTCCGGACCGGGTCAGGGTAGACTGATGGTCGCGAAAATACATCGAGACTGGCCCCATCCCATTCGTCGTTCCTATTGGCTGGGGGATCGAGTGGGCGGTACTGAACTGAACTGTGGAGGCGGCAGGCGTCCATTTGTCACTATCCTTTTTGTCGTCCGCCTTTTAACCTGTGCTGAAGACTTTACAACTACCACGCCTGTGATACTTTAGTCTTATGGTCGGCCATCATGGTGTTTCATGTCTTATCAGCAGCACGAGAAGCTCCTGGTCGCCTTCCCCGCTGACTGTAGTGCGCATGCGCCAGTTCTCCCCACACTGGTCCAACCTGGTCCTGCTATCTGGCTCAGCCCGGCCCAGTCCGTTCCAGCCCGGTCTAAACTGCCTCGCAAAAACAGTGGCCGCCCGGGACTAGCCCAGTCCAGACCGGGCCAGAGCGGCCGCGAAAATGCGCTAATAATCAGGACGTATGGCAGCCCTGAATAATATACTTGGTTTGAAATAAATATGTACAGCAAATCACTTGTCATAATGTGGAACAATTTTCTCTTTTTTTTTTACATAACAAAGGACTGGCCAGGTGCAAGGGCCAGGGGACGTACTGTCGCTGTCGCCACATTTTCGCCTCTTGCCAATGAAAGACGAGATCAAGTTATAATTACCTCTCATTACAGATTCATGAGAACTTAATAAAATAAGGAAGCTACAAGAGGTCGTGAGACCTTCACGTGGTAGTTCCTGTAAAGCAAAGTAAAGTTATACACGTACTTAGGGTCATATATTTCAAGAGGGTGATGTTTTATTGTCACAGAGATGATTATACGCCTTGCACTTCTATAAACATATGTTGGCGTGCGGTGGTAAAACGAATACTGTTATTGTCATTACAGTATCTCTATTTACGTACACTTCAGTAATTCATCAAGTTCACTAAAATGTGTAGAATGTAATAACTTTATACTGTAATTCACGTCGATATAATTATATATACTTAACACGTCGCTTCCGTGCGCGTAGTGGCTAGCGCGCCTAGCTACGAATTAGCAGGCCCTGGTTCAGATCTGGGCCAGGGCAGTCGGCGGCCAGCCCAAACAGCTGTTCATCCTCTCATTCGGGGTTGGTCGATAAATGGGTACCTGGGAAAACCTGGGGAAGGTAACTGTGGCAACACGGATGTCACACTAGCCCTTGCCCCGGAGTAGCTGTTTAACACCCACCACAGGCTCAAAGGCTAATGTGACGGAGATGAGCAGCGAGGCCACGCGCAGCATAGCGTATTCCCCCATCTTTACCTATTATACTAGAATGGTAGGTAGAAATCATCACCATGTCATCTGAGTGTGAACAGAATTGTGAAGAAATATTTTGCTCTCCCGGAGTTTCACTTGTCGGTTAAACAACTTTTCTTTCTTCATACGGCGAACCATGTGATTGATATGCAGATAGATAACTATAAAATATCGATGCACGTAATGAGGCTTTTTGTTCACTTATTATGTATGAATATAGTATGACATCCAAGAATCAGGATTTGGACAAGAGTACATTTTCAGATTGCCAGCATAAATATTGTTTGACATTGACTAAAATCGATTTGACTCAAATGACTTCATTGACTTGAAGAAAGTCGATAATTTCTGTAGTTTTCAAGTCACTTGATACTAGAATGTTGTATAACAAGCTGTAATACGAAATTACGATGATATACTAGGATATAGACGTCCACACTAAAGATGTGGAACGTGTCCAAGCTCGCACAGGCTAAAGTCAACTTTTTAAATACCCTCACCTTAAAATACTTCTATTACAACCTGACCTAGCCCAACCTAACCTTCACCTATATAGGTAAGGTTAGCCACCCCTTCTTTGATTTTCTTTACTTCTTACAAAGAAAAGAAAAGTGCTAAATTGTTTCATGAAAAAAGTTCAAAACAAAAGTTCTTAAAAAAATGGTGTGGTGATGGCGGTGGTGGTGGTGGTGGTGGTGGTGTGGTGGTGATGGTGGTGGTGATGGTGGTTGCTGTGGTGATGGTGGTGGTTGTGATGATGGTGGTGATGGTGGTGGTGATGGTGGTGGTGGTGGTGCGGTGGTGGTGGTGTGGTGGTGGTGATGGTGGTGGTGGTGGTGATGGTGGTGGTGGTGATGGTGGTGGTGGTGGTGATGGTGGTGGTGGTGGTGATGGTGGTGGTGATGGTCGAGGTGGTGGTGTGGTGGTGGTGGTGGTGGTGGTGATGGTGGTGTGGTGGTGGTGCTGGTGGTGGTGGTGGTGGTGGTGGTGTGTGTGTGGTGGTGGTGGTGGTGGTGGTGTGGTGGTGGTGGGGGTGGTGTGTGGTGTGGTGGTGTGGTGGTGTGGTGGTGGTGGGTGGATGGTGGATGGTGGTGGTGGTGGGGTGTGGTGGTGGTGGTGGTGTGGTGGTGGTGGTGGTGGTGGTGGTGTTGTGGTGGTGTGGTGGTGGTGGTGGTTGGTGTGGTTGGGTGGTGATATCGGTGAGCGGCGACGCTCAGAGCCTCAGACACTCTTGTTGTGAAGGCTACGAACACATTTTATTTCCATTGCACTAATGCACTACTTTCGCCACTGCACTAATGTCGCCAGGCACAATATATTACGAATTTTAGCATAAATGCTATAAGCTCGCTTCGCTCGCTTGGACAATGAGTTAAGAGACGAGATATAACTTTCTGCGCCAAATTTCTTCCTTTGCGCCTGTATCTTTCTTGCCTACAAAAGTCACAAGAAGAAGAAGAAGAAGAATTCGTGGAAACATTTTACAAGCCTATGTGACACCTGATTTCGGCTGAAATAGGTGTCCAAGCGAGCAAAGCGAGCTTGGACAATAATAAAAAAAAAAGAGTTTCGGAGAACATCAAAGATAAACAATCATGGCTGTAGGAATGTAGGATAAGAAAAATCATATCTTTTTTACATTAGATGTGGATCTCTGTACTGTTCTCAATAGTCTCTGTAATCATACATTTCAAACCAGCACCAAAACTTTTCTAGCAAGGTAAAATGAAATATATTTTCTACCATAATTTCATGAATATGAAAGCTTTCATAAGGCATGACTGATGGGCAGCGTTGACAAGCCAATTTTGAGGCGGCCGAGTGCACGCATGAGCGTTGCAATAAGCCCCAATGCCTCGGCTGTGAAGTACTCTAGCGGCGCAGGACTTGGCCACTCACTCGCTCCCAGTAACAGCCACGGGGTAGCCAGCAGCCAGGTTTGTGTCGTGTCTTTTTGCTCTGAGGACACGCCGAGTCCAGCTGCCTCGCCAAGTAGGAGAGGTTATAAGTGTGTGTGTGTGTGTGTGTGTGTGTGTGTGTGTGTGTGTGTGTGTGTGTGTGTGTGTGTGTGTGTGTGTGTGTGTGTGTGTGTGTGTGTGTGTGTGTGTGTGTGTGTGTGTGTGTGTGTGTGTGTGTGTGTGTGTGTGTGTGTGTGTGTGTGTGTGTGTGTGTGTGTGTGTGTGTGTGTGTGTGTGTGTGTGTGTTGTGCGCGCGCGTGTGTGTGTGTGTGTGTGTGTGTGTGTGTGTGTGTGTGTGTGTGTGTGTGTGTGTGTGTGTGTGTGTGTGTGTGTGTGTGTGTGTGTGTGTGTGTGTGTGTGTGTGTGTGTGTGTGTGTGTGTGTGTGTGTGTGTAGTTGCAGTGAATAATTTTAAGTTGATTCATGTATCCTCAGATACTTCAGCCTCAAGCATGAGGAATACTGCTGTGGCTTTGGGGCAGCTGTTGACTATCTACCTTCTTGGTGAAGGACTAGCTCTGACTCTAAGTAAGTACATTGAGATTATGTTTATGGGCATACTTGTAGATACAAATCTATTTTATTTATATATTATATATATATATATATATATATATATATATATATATATATATATATATATATATATATATATATATATATATATATATATATATATATATATATATATATATATATATATATATATATATATATATATATATATATATAATATATATATATATATATATATATATATATATATATATATATATATATATATATATTATATACATATATATATATATATATCTATATCAACACATTTGTATGCATGCATTGCTATGTTTGTGTCTGCGTCGGCAGATGTTGGTGATAAGGATGTGGTTGAGATGGATGAAGCGCTGCACCAAACGCTAGTGAAGTCCTCGGCGTCCCAGTGTTCCCTGATCCTCATCATAGACGCCCTGACACACGCCTTGCCGCGGGCCAATACTAAAAGTCGGAACATTTCGGAACATTCTCGGAACATTTTCGGAACATTCTCGGAACATTTTTGGAACATTTCGGAACATTCTCGGAACTTTTATAAAGAACAATTGTAGGGGAGGGGACGAATGCAGAGGTGTATGAGAGTTAATTTGAGGTGTTATATCAATGTTATGTGGCCAATGAAGAATTAAATGACAATGTTTTCGTAGATTTCCAGGTCTGTTCATTTTCGGAACATTCTAGGAACATTTCGGAACATTCTCGGAACTTTTATAAAGAACAATTGTACATGCAGAGGTGTATGATAAGTAATTTGAGGTGTTGTATCAATGTTATCTGGTCCAATGAAGAATTAAATGACAATGTTTTCGTATATTTCCAGGTCTGTAACCAGAGCGCCATGATCTAGTATAAGTATCCTGGTCAAGTTCTACTCTGTCTTATTTCAGTCTCAGTTATACACTGTCTGCCAAAATGTCTGTCGGTTGTGAAAATATCTGCCACGAAGGTCCTGCCAAGTCATTCATGAAACGGCGGAAACGTTTAACATACAAAGAAGCTGTAGCAATATTGAGCGACACTACACAAAATGTCATCTATATGAATCCTGCAGTCAAGCCTGAAGGTGGAGATATGTTCCTGATATCGTCAGGGAACCGAGATATATATCTGAAGAACTGGACATGTGATCAGTACCGTTGGGCTGTCTATAACGGCATAGTATCGTATCCTGTGTATCGTGACACCGAAGATACCTGTGGTAAAAAAGGCGTACCACAAACTGAGCAAGGAGACGACCTTCCAGCGTCATGGATGGTGGCTTTCAGAGAACCCGCATCTCGTTCTTGTCCATTATCTAAGGGACGAAACCGAGTATCAGCCAAGCTCGCACGGAAACTGCAAATCGGACGATGGCGAGTACGTAAGGTCGTAAGGGTATGTCCGTCTGTCATGAAGGATATCATAACAAGATCGGAAACGTCGTCCAGTTCCTGCATCTACCGAGAACTTTCCACTGCCCCATGTGAATATAATACTGAATACGTGTCCGCCATCCACCATTTTGGTTCACTAGATCATGGCGCCCTGGTTACAGACCTGGAAATATACGAAAACATTGTCATTTAATTCTTCATTGGCCCAGATAACATTGATACAACACCTCAAATTACTTCTCATATACCTCTGCATGTACAATTGTTCTTTATAAAAGTTCCGAGAATGTTCCGAAATGTTCCGAAAATGTTCCGAGAATGTTCCGAAAATGTTCCGAAATGTTCCGACTTTTAGTATTGGCCCTTGCCGCGCAAGGTGCCTCTAACACATCCCCAAAAGTCCTTTTTTTACATTTTGAAATTCTTTTGGAAATTTTTTAAGGACTGCTTCGCCGGATGGCATAAATAAACAGTGCGGATGCAAAATATTGTTATCGTCTTCCTTGTAGAGAGTACATCAGTGGTCTTGATGTGATGAACGTTGTGTGACATGAAGTAATCCATGACCTTACAGATACTTGCCAGAGGGCACCGTCTCCGTGATCATAGTAATAAAGTACATGAGGTCTTTTAAGTCAGAGCATCTCTAGTGTTGCGTCATCGTAATGCCTGTCTGATTTTGTGTCAGGTTTTGGAGTCCCGCGGCGGCCTGGCTGGCGGGGCAGCCGTGTTCGAGGTGGCAGCCAACGCAGAGGGCGACGGCGTGCTTAAATCACACCTCCACCAGGCAGTGGCTCAGGCCAGCCAGGTGAGTCACCACCAGTATTTCTTCCCTTCTGACTCTATAGCAATCAGTCACAATATGAGCTAATGCTAAGATATATCTGATATCTGGAGTACGAGTGGCTAGCGTGTCCACAGCTGCGAGTATCGTCATGGTGCGTCATGCAAGTTGTGATGAGCGACGACCCCGACTTTCTTGTTGCCTTCGCCGAGGCATCGGACAAACTTGTGGCGTGGGACACAAGACTGCTGGTGGTCACCAAACTGCCCCTGCCGAGGGTTCAGCATCTGCTGCAGGAGTGTTGGATCTTCTCCATGATGAATGCCATGTTCATCACTAAAAAAGATGATTCTTATGGAAACAGGTAACTGATGTATATGGAATATTACATAATTTATGTTCAGTGTATCTATCTAACATTTATGTTTATTATCTCCTTGTATCTTTACAGATCTACATTTATATGAGTTCCTCAACACACGCAATATCACTTCCATGCATATTAACCTTGCATGTTACAGTGAAATCCCTTGACGAACCTTTCAAATCTCTTACGTTACCGCCTCAAACACTTGGTGTGTTACATAATAGTCTCTCTCTACAGATGGCTGGTCCATGCCCACCTGCCCTACAGCCCACGTGGAGCTCAAGTGGTGCAGCTGGCAGCTTGGAGCCCGACGCGAAGCTTTGTCACAGCCAAGCGTTACTCTCTCTTCCCGGAGAAATATATCAAGTAGGGTCTCCACTCTAACATGTTGTACATATTTGCAGTGCTTTGTTAATCGACTGCAACACCATACTGTGGAAAACCACGGACACGTTGTATTCAGTCAATCGGGAACAAGGGGGCATGGCCTCTTTAGTGCATTTTGGCAAACTTAAATAAAATACTATAGCTGCCTTGTACTATTAGGCTTACAGAGGTGTGCATCATTGACTAATAAAGGCTGCTTCTCCCGACAGCTTCCACGGGATGGGCATCAATATTCCATGGTTTCCTCTGCCACCCTACTGGATGAAGGTACTGGTTCGGAGGATGACGGTTCCCACATTTCAAGTTTTGACGGGAGGGACTACCTGGTCATCACCTTTATGGCCAAAATCCTGAATATCACCTTGAATCCTCTTCCTTATGAAATCAATTTCGATGTAAGTTTGGTTTCAATTATATATATCTATATTTTTTTTTTTTTTCGCTCTCTAAGGCAAACAAGGTTGAAAGCAGTCGAATATTCTCCTTTATTGAGCATTTTATGCACGGATTCTATTTGCCGTACAATTTTCTTGTGTTCTTCTGATAAGTTATCTTATAACTATCTTATAACTTGCTATCCATTGGACAACTTCTGACTAATTATTATCAGAAGAACACAAGAAAATTGTACGGCAAATAGAATCCGTGCATAAAAAGCTCAATAAAGGAGAAAATATTCGCTTTCAACCTCGTTTGCTTAAAAGAAAATATCCTGCCTGGCTACACTAACATATATATATCATAAAATACTATTCAAAGACAGGAAATTAAAGCAAATAAAAAGCCTCTTGAATGCCAGTTCCCATAAATCCATTAGTAAAAAGACTTCAAATGGGGTAGGGATTATATAGTTTGGGAGGTGTCTTGGAGTGTAAGTCGTAAGAAGAAGGAAAAATAGAAACATGAGGATAGTTCCAGAGAGTACCAGTGAAAGGGATGAAATAGTGAAGATACTGGTTAACTCTTGCATTAGTAAGATGGATAGAATAGGGATGAGAATGAGTAAAAAGTCTTGTGCAGCGAGGCCGCGGGAGAGGGGGCGGCATGCAATTAGCAAGTTCAGAAGAGCTGTGAGCATGAAAAAAGAAACGGTAGCAGATAGCAAATGAAACAACATTGTGCCAGTGTTAGAGAGGTTGAAGACAGTCAGAGGAGGGGAGTTGATGAGGCGGAATGCTTTTGACTCTATTCAAGAGAGCTGTATGAGTGGATCCCCCCCAAACATGAGAGGCATACTCCATACATGGGCGGATAAGGCCCCTGTACAGAGCAGGCAACTGAGAGAGGGAGAAAAAATGGACGCAGACGCCACAGGACATCCAACTTCATAGAAGCTGTTTTAGCAAGAGATAAAATGTGAGATTTCCAGTTAGACTTTTAGTAAAGGACATACCAAGAGTATTCATTGTACAAGAGGGAGACAGTTGAGTGTCATTGATAAAGACGGGATTGTTTTCTGGAAGGTTGTGTAGACAGGTGAAAGAATTGAATTTTTGAGGCATTGAACAAAACAAAATTTGTTCTGCCCCACTCAAATTAAGAAAGATCAGAAGTCAGGCATTCTGCCGCTCCTGACTTCTAATCATATTATATATATATAATACCGCCTCAGGGGAGGCGGTAGTGGAGTGGTTAGAGTCTCCGACTGGCGTTCTTGGTGACCCGAGCTCGATCCCCGAAGAAAACCAAAATCTTTCTGCACCATCGAGTGGCCTAAGAACACCCACATGTCCTGCCCATCAACTATACCTTCGATTGCGATTGCATCGGAGGACACAGGGGGGCGGCATGAGCCTCTAATCACAGGCGTTACTATAAAAATCCTGCCTGCGCCACCACGGGCGAGGGCCAGCCATTACAGCCCTCAAGTGAACCTCCAGAGCCTACCATCTGAGCCCTGGGTCACCACTGCCTACAGGCGCTATAGGCACAAATGTAAAAAAAAAAAAAATATATATAATATATATATATACTTATTCATTTATTATTCTACGACAGGAACTGGAATACCTAAAGAATCGAACAGCACTCTTCAGACCCATCGTCCTGCCAATAATGCCACACATGCTTAAGGAATTCAGCTTCAGCCTTTTCCTTGAGCCAATCCGCCTAGCCTTTAGCATGGCCAAGCCCACCATCAAGCCCAATTGGCAGAGCCTCTACACCCCGCTGCAGCCGGACGTTTGGGCCTCCGTCGCGGCCACTGTTCTCATTATCATTAGTGTCTTGTGGCTGGTACGTGGCTGTTTTGTATCATGCCTACCCTGCACTCCCCCCCCCTTCTCACTCTCTCTCTCTCTCTCTCTCTCCTTCTCTCTCTCTCTCTCCTCTCTCTCTCTCTCTCTCTCTCTCTCCTCTCCTCTCTCTCTCTTCTCTCTCTCTCTCTCTCTCTCTCTCTCTCCTCTCTCTCTCTCTCTCTCTCTCTCTCTCTCTCTCTCTCTCTGCTCTCTCTCTCTCTCTATTATATTATATATATATATATATCTTCTCCCTCTCTCTCTCTCTCTCTCTCTCTCTCTCTCTCTCTCTCTCTCTCTCTCTCTCTCTCTCTCTCTCTCTTCTCTTCTTTCATCTCTCTTCCTCTCCTCTCTCTCTCCTCTCTCTCTCTCCTCTCTCTCTCTCTCTCTCTCTCTCTCTCTCTCCTCTCTCTCTCTCTCTCTCTCTATAATATATATATATATATATATATATATATATATATATATACTTATAGAAAGAGAGAGAGAGCTCCAAGATTAACAAATCTATTATCATCAATTAAAAGTCAACTGGTCTAGGAAATATCCTTCGTGTTGCTAAGTGGAGGATTTAAAGGAACGATCGAGACAGAGCAAGAGCCACAGATCTGCATTGCTTGATAAGGGTGAGCTCACCTGAATCTTTATCGATCTTTGTTCTGGATAAGATTGAAGACACTCGGCTGACGTCACACGCGTGTACATTTAGATAGAAGTTCGTGAAAACAGTGGGGTAAACCTGTACATGGTGTTTGTGTGTTTCAGATAAGCCCCCTCGAGCGTGACCAGGGGTCCAGGACGTGAGTGGCGGTAAGGCACGTGGTCGGGACATTACTTGACGAGGCAATCCCCGGCGAGCTGCCGCGAAGGAGCCCCACGCGCGTCGTGTTGACGTCTTGGCTGCTCTTTGCCTTAATGAGGAGTTTTCAAAGCTAAGCCGCCAGATGTCTCTCGCGCATCTCACATCCTCTGCCCTTTGAGCGTGAATGATCTATCATTTACCGTAAATTCCTTGTACTTTTTCGGGACATATCAGAATTACCCTTCAATACAACAACTGAAACAGTTCTTAATAAAAAATGTAATTTATCATTTTATTTGTTTGCAGTAGATGAAAATATTGGCAAAAGAATTGAATATATGAAAACTCAATCTTTAAAAATCGTCTTTTCATGAAAACACGCAAGTTCAAGCAGAATGAGGCTTCAGGAAATATCTACCTGTAGGTAAGCATTCACTGAGTACCTGTTTTAGGTGTATATGTCTCTCTTACGACGAAAATATAACCAAAACACAGTGTGGTGTTCAGCATCTCCACAGAAACCATCCCGCCGGCAGAATCTGCTATAGCTCACTTTCCTGTTGTCATCCATCACACACTCAGCACCGTCGATCCCTTATACCTCACGGCTCACATCCCTGATACTCCTAACCCCTCAACCCCAGAGGCTGTCATCCTAACTATACTATCATCACCCGCTGATCTCTTCACACTGTCTGTCTTCTACTGGAATATTCGCGGCATCCGCTCCCACATACCGGAAACTCGTCTCCTTATTTCGTGTTCTGAGCTTCAAGTTATGCTGCCTCCGAAAACACTTTCTTATTTACCCCCATATCCTGATTTCGAATTACGATTTTGTTTCCTCTTATTGCCTTGTTTGTCCTCCAGAAAGCAACCCATATGTTTCTCTAAACGTAAATTCTCACTCTACCGAACTCATTGTCTTTAAATTAAGACTCCCTGTTTCGCACTTACTGATTTAGTCTTCTTCCTCTAACAGATAAACCTGTTGACATAGGATAAACCAGAGGACTATAGGGTATTCAGAGGGAATTAAGGGTTGATTGATTGATTCAGAGAGAAGGGGATTGAGGTTGAGGTACGTAGCGGCGGAGCTATTTAGTAAACAAACATTTCTACTGTCCTGCATACAGGACTGTCATTGAGTTGCCAAGCACTTTAAATTATTTCTTGGTTAAATGTTCGTCGTAAGAGAGACATATACACATAAAACAGGTACTCAGTGAATGCTTACCTACAAGTAGATATTCCCTGAAGCCTCATTCTGCTTGAACTTGCGTGTTTTCATGAAAAAACGATTTTTAAAGATTGACTTTTCAAATATTCAATTCTTTGGCCAATATTTTCATCCACTGCAGACAAATAAAATGATAAACTACAATTTTTATTAAGAACTGTTTCAGTTGCTGTATTGAAGGGCAATTCTGATATGTCCCGAAAAAGTACAGGGAATTTACGGTAAATGATAGATCATTCAGGCTCAAAGGGCAGAGGATGTGAGAGCGCGAAAAACAGGCTTGAGCGTGAGCTTATTAGAAAACTCCCCATTGTGAGAACGGTTTACCGTGGCAACCTCACCGCAAGTCTGACTGTGCCCAAGTATCCTGCCCGGGCGGAAAGCTTCGCTGATCTTGTCGCCTTAGGAACCAGGTATGTACTGTTTCACACACACACACACACACACACACACACACACACACACACACCACACACACAACCCCACACAACACCACACACACACACACACACACACACACCACCCCCCACACACACACACACACACACACACACACACACAAAACACACACACACACACACACACACACACACACACAACACCCGCATGCATGGTCTAGTGGTTTTAAAAGCGTGTCTGGCCATTTAATATCGCACGTTCGATCCCCCCCGCATCCGGGGTTTTTCTTGACAAAATGTGGGGGATTATTGTCCCTCTTGAGCAAAGGGATGGGGGGTGTGTGGTGTGTAAGGTCCCCGTAGTACCCAAATTCGTCAGTACGAGTTCCAAAGTTCTTTCGAGAGGATAAAACGGGTTGATCGCGAGTCCAGCTCGCGTGGTTAAGACCGTGAAATTTAATTACACACGCACACACATAGTATACACCTTGGAGGAAAGAATGAGTGGAAGGGGCCTCACCCGCGGCCTGTGTTGTCAGTTGAAGCCATTTTTCCCCGTCCGCACACTGTTGTGGGCAATGTTCACCACTGCTGACTGAGATACCCATCTTTTCTTTTCAATTTTTTACACTGTTTGCACTTAAAGATATCACTGTTTTGTAAAATTTTACTTCGTGTTACTGCTAAACATATATTAATATCATATTATTGTATATTATTGTATATTATTGATATTATTGTATATTTTTGTATATTATTGCATATTATTGTATATTATTGCCTTTTATTGCATATTATCGTATATTATTGTATATTATTGCATATTATTGAATATTATTGCATATTATTGTATATTATTGTATATTATTGTATATTATTGTATATTATTGTATATTATTGTATATTATTGTATATTATTGCATATTATCGTATATTATTGTATTTATTGTATATTTTGCATATTATTAAATATTATTGTATATTATTGTATTTTATTGTATATTATTGTATTTTTTGTATATTTTGTATTTTATTGTATATTATTTGCATTTTATTGTTATTTTTTGATTTTTTTTATTTTTTTGTATTTTTTGTATATTATTGTATATTATTGCCTATTATTGTATATTATTGTATATTTTTTGTATATTATTGTATATTATTGCATATTATTGTATATTATTGTATATTATTGTATATTATTGTATATTATTGTATATTATTGTATATTATTGCATATTATTGAATATTATTGTATATTATTGTATATTATTGTATATTATTGTATATTATTGCATATTATTGTATATTATTGCATATTATTGTATATTATTGCATACTATTGTATATTATTGCATATTATTGTATATTATTGTATATTATTGCATATTATTGTATATTATTGTATATTATTGTATATTATTGCATATTATTGTATATTATTGTATATTATTGCATATTATTGTATATTATTGCATATTATTGTATATTAATGTATATTATTGCATACTATTGTATATTATTGCATATTATTGTATATTATTGTATATTATTGTATATTATTGTATATTATTGCATATTTTTGTTATTTTATTGTATATTTTTGTATTTTATTGTATATTATTGTATATTATTGCATATTATTGTATATTATTGTATATTATTGTATATTATTGCATATTATTGTATATTATTGTATATTATTGTATATTATTGTATATTATTGCATATTATTGTATATTATTGTATATTATTGTATATTATTGTATATTATTGTATATTATTGCATATTATTGTATATTAATGTATTTTTATTGCATACTTTTGTATATTATTGCATATTATTGTATTTTATTGTATATTATTGTATATTATTGTATATTATTGTATATTTTTTGCATACTATTGTATATTATTGCATATTATTGTATATTATTGTATATTATTGCATATTATTGTATATTATTGTATATTATTTTTATATTATTTATATTATTGAAATATTATTGTATATTATTGTATATTATTGTATATTATTGTATATTATTGTATATTATTGTTTTATTGTATATTATTGTATATTATTGTATATTATTGTATATTATTGTATATTATTGGTATATTATTGTATATTATTGTATATTATTGATATTATTGATATTTATTGTATATTATTGTATATTATTGTATATTATTGTATTTTTTGTATATTATTGTATATTATTGTATATTATTGTATATTTTTGTATATTATTGTATATTATTGTAATTATGTATATTTTTGCTACTATTGTATATTATTGCATATTATTGTATATTATTGTATATTATTGTATATTATTGCATCCCTATTGTATATTATTGTATATTATTGTATATTATGTATTTTATTGTATATTATTGTATATTTTTGCTTTACTATTGTATATTATTGCATATTATTGTATTTTATTGTATATTATTGCATATTATTGTATATTATTGCATATTATTGTATATTATTGTATATTATTGCATATTATTGTATATTATTGCATATTATTGTATATTATTGTATATTATTGTATATTATTGCATATTATTGTATATTATTGCATATTATTGTATATTATTGCATATTATTGTATATTATTGTATATTATTGTATATTATTGCATACTATTGTATATTATTGCATATTATTGTATATTATTGCATATTATTGTATATTATTGCATATTATTGTATATTATTGTATATTATTGTATATTATTGCATACTATTGTATATTATTGTATATTATTGTATATTATTGTATATTATTGCATACTATTGTATATTATTGTATATTATTGTATATTATTGTATATTATTGCATATTATTGTATATTATTGCATATTATTGTATATTATTGTATATTATTGTATATTATTGTATATTATTGTATATTATTGTATATTATTGTATATTATTGTATATTATTGTATATTATTGTATATTATTGCATACTATTGTATATTATTGTATATTATTGTATATTATTGTATATTATTATATATTATTGCATATTATTGTATATTATTGTATATTATTGTATATTATTGTATATTGGGTCCATATTACATATCATATCATTACATATTATACATGACATCATGTCCTTAAAACTACATTTTATATATTGAATAGACTTACATACCACTAAATAATACTAGTTTATTCATCTTAGTCCTACTTTGGGTCCCTTTATTGAATATATATCTGGCGGTGAACTGCCTGGCTGCGTATTTATATCTCACCTGCAGATATGTCTCAGCTACAGCCTTGATCAGTAAAATTAGATGATTACTGACCGGGTCACTGTCTGACATATGATTTTTCAGACTTGAGAAGACAGTCCTACCCTGAAAATCTGACAGGACAAGAGTGACGATGTTGTGGTAAACATGAGATGTAGACAACTTTGTGTATGAGTTATCACAGCACAACACTCTCCCTGAATTTCTTCTCATATGAGACATATGGCAACTACGTCTCTGGATAGCACTGTTAAATTGCCTTTATTTTTTGCTTCTATTAAAGCATGAATCTCATCTACATTTTGGAGAACTAAGGCATTACAACAGGCCTCACAATCAAAGATTTTCTCAGCTTTAAAGCTACAAACCCGGCTATATAGTCTGTTGGCGTAGCGAAGCGCTGCTCGTCTATTTCCCTCCACATAAAAACTCAACCCTTAAAAGTGCACTTCATCACTGTCCCTCTATTCTAGGTGACGCCAGCATGTCCCATCCATTAATTATTAAAGTGTTCACGTGGACAAAATTCCCTAGGGACGGTTGGGGGGAGGGAGAGAAGGAGGGAAGGAGAGAGGAGGGAAGGAAGGAGGGAAGAGGAGGGAAAGAGGGAAGGAAGGGAGGGAGGGAGGGAGAGAAGGAGGGAAGGAGAGAAGGATTGAGGGAAGGAGGGATGGGAGGGAAGGAGGGAAGTAATGGAGGGAGGGAGGGAGGGAGAGAAGGAGGGAAGGAGAGAAGGAGGGAAGGAGGGAAGGAAGGGTGGGAGGGAAGGAAGGGAGGGAGGGAGAGAGGGAGAGAAGGAGGGAAGGAGAGAAGGAGGGAAGGAGGGAAGGAAGGGAGGGAAGGAGGGAGGGAGGGAAAGAGGGTAGGAAGGGATGGATGGAGGGAGATAGGGGGGAAGGAGAGAAGGAGGGAAGGAGGGAAGGAAGGGAGGGAGGGAAGGAGAGAAGGAGGGAAGGAGAGAAGGAGGGAAGGAGGATGAGAGGGAAGGAGGGATATGGGAGGGAAGGAGGGAAGGAAGGGAGGAGGGAAGGAGAGAAGGAGGGAAGGAGAGAAGGAGGGAAGGAAGGCAATAGAGTTATGAACTGCCTTAGCCCACAACAAGATGGCTGACTGACAGTTCACTGACTTCAACCGGAACGGCTGAGGGCGTCTCCACCCATACTACCTCCATGGTATACACCCTTCAAATGCCAGATGTAAAACGCTGATACATAGAAATGAAGAATGCTATGTGGAATAAGATGTAGAAAAAATACACCCAGAGAAGCCAGGTACAAGTAGGACAGCGTAGCCTTCTTAAAACAGGAAACAGATCAGGCAGCTTGACGTTATATGAGTAACTAGCCGAAAAGCCGCCCTCTGGGCGGACTTTTTGGCTATCTCCTGCAGAGGGCTATTTTGGTGGGCCTTCGACCCACCAAACACAGACTCTCCAGATAGCCCCTTTAACTTTCCTGAAATCATGGATGTAGAAATGTATGTATTAACGCCTTACCCATCACCACACACCCATTCACTCACCCATTACCCATCACCACACACCCATCACTCACCCATTACCCATCACCCCCCACCTATTCCCTCACCCATCACCCATCACCCCCAACCCATCACCTCCCATCCATTCACTCACCCATCACCCCACACCCATTACCCATCACCCCACCCATTCACTTACCCATTACCCATCACCCTACATCAAGGTTTTCTCAATTCTCGCAACCCACTTTTTTTTCTTCACAATTCTCGCTAATAGGCTACTAAAAAAAAAAAAAAAAAAAATGATCAGATCATCCCCAAAGTGGCCTTAAAATGTTTCCCTCGTCGACCTGGCTCCAAAACTGTGCCATATGATGGGTTTGCTCCAATGGGGGCGGCACCTATCGCGGACACACAAACACACAGACACACACACTTTCGTTATATTATTATAGATAATTATAATAATGCCGATGATGATGATAAAAATATTGATAATAATAATGATTTTAATAAATATTATTCATAATATTCATAATAATTAAAATAATGATAATAATAATGATATATATTAATGATTAATATTTATAATATTCATAATAATAAAAATAATAACAGAAATAATAACCATTTACGCTTCGCCCTTTATGTACGTGGACAAAGTATCATATATAAGCAGAAATGTTGAATAAAATCGACACTGAATTCAAAACATAAACTGTCGTAGGGTAATGGTATAGCTTATATAAATCACTATTACACATACCTGTCGCTGTTACCATTGCATTATGATTAATAGATTATATATATATATATATATATATATATATATATATATATATATATATATATATATTATATATATATATATAATATATATATTATATTATATATATATTATATTATATATATATATATATATATATATATATATATATATATAATATATATATATACAGAAAGTTTACGAAAATTTATATCTATTTTTTTTTTATTCACACATTATGCCAATAAATTGTACTAAAAGATGCACCATACTTAGAGCTGGGCAGTATTTAAATATATTTGTGTACTTATAATTGTATTTATAGAATACATTGGTTTTCATGTATTTAAATACAGTATTTAAATACTTTTATGAGTATTTAAATACTCATAATACATAAATGTAAATACTTTTTTATCAGTTAATTTGGCCATAAACCCGTCCAACTATCTAGCAACCCTGATGTTACAGTGAACCAGTGTTTCTACTTTCAAGTAAATTTCCTTATTCTAAATAAATTTAGGCCTGAGAAGGAAAGTTCTAAATCTAAGGAAACTCAAAATCTAAGGATTTCCTAAGGAAATCCTAAGGAAATCCAATTATTTTCGGACATGTTAAAATATGTGTGTATTTGAAATGTATTTACAAATGGAATGAAATACAATAGATGTATTTAGTATTTAGTATTTAAATACATTCGTAAAATGTGTTTAGTATTTATTATTTAGATACATTCCTCCCATGTATTTAGTATTTAGTATTTAAATACAATCAATGTATTTAGTGCCCAGCTCTGACCATACTTCAAAGGTGATACATACTTGTCAGGGTAACAGTGCCAGCAGACATGCTGATGTTCCATGACAGCTTCCTGCAGTCGGGTTCTGAGACTCTGGAAGCCATCGGTGACAGGATGGACTTTGTTCCTTCATTTGAGGA
>JACEEZ010002412.1:113334-140834 GCA_016584305.1 Chionoecetes opilio
GCCTGGCAGAACCCTTTCATCTCACCTTTTGCATTTTGCAAATTTCAAAGCAATCGCAATTTCAAAGCAATCGCAATTTCAAAGTAATCGCAAGTTCACAGCTAAGTAAAGGGGTCGGTATTGATTATCTTTCTTCTTTTCTTTCCGTTCTTCTTTTCACATCAAGTTTCATTAGCATTTCGAAAGGGGAGGGCTAAATTCTAAATCTAATCTGTCTTTGTCAAGGCAATTCATCAGTTCATTTAATTAAAATCGCGGATTTTCCGCTCAGAGTTTTGCGTTGGAAATACACGCACGTGGTCATTGGAAATAATAAGGTTGACTTTCGCTCGAAACGAGGAGCGTCAAGAAATATATCAAGAGTTTTGCGTTAGAAACTCCCTCCCACATCTAACTTTAATGTGTCGTAGCGTCGCCATCTGAGGACCGATTGAGCTGAAATTTGGTATGAAAGCCCCCACGGGTACAACTCAGCCGAGAAGAAAACCGTGAGAAAACCGTGAGAAATGTTTGACGCTTCGTAGCGTTGCCGTCTGTTGACCGATTGAGCTGAAATTTGGTGGGAGAGTCCCCAAGGGACAACTCAGTCTTCTACCATGATACACTCAGTCTTAAACTCTGGCGACACAAGGCACTCGGCCCTCTTGGCTTTGACAAGATCTCCAGTGCCTTCTACACTGCCCTATTAGCTCCCTCAGCCCAGCAATTCTACAGATGTACTATAAAATGTCAGCCTTCTACATATTCCCGAAAGTGTGTCCCTATGCAAGCTAAAATGCGGACGAAGGCATAGTAGGGGCACCTACTTGTTGTTATTATTTTACCTGCAGATAATTATGAACTAAATTTAGGTCTGTAGACTAGGTATTTTAAAAGCACTTTGAGCTCGCTGCCACGTTCCAGCCGCAAGAACTGAGCCAGAAGCAAAGGGGCCAGAGGCTGGACGCCTATTCTTGATTATTATTACTGCTATTATTATTATCGTTATAACTAGTATCTTTATTATCATTATCATTATTATCATTATCAAAATTACCATTTTTATCATAATTATATAATTATTACTGTTACTACCAGAAGTTATCCGTAATAAGTATGATAATTAGAAAGACAATCGGAAGGGTTTTGTACACATAACACCGTACTTAAAACTCTCTCTCTCTCTCTCCTCTCTCTCTCTCTTCTCTCTCTCTCTCTCTCTCTCTCTCTCTCTCTCTCTCTCTCTCTCTCTCCTCTCTCTCTCTCTCTCTCTCTTCTCTCTCCTCTCTCCTCTCTCTCTCTCTCTCCTCTCTCTCTCTCTCTCTCTCTCTCTCTCTCTCTCTCTCTCTCTCTCTCTCTCTCTCTCTCTCTCCTCTCTCTTCTCTCTCTCTCTCTCTCTCTCTCTCTCTCTCTCTCTTCTCTCTCTCTCTCTCTTCTCTCTCTCTCTCTCTCTCTCTCTCTCTCTCTCTCTCTCTCTCTCTCTCTCTTCTCTCTCTCTCTCTCTCTCTCTCTCTCTCTCTCTCTCTCTCTCTCTCTCTCTCTCTCTCTCTCTCTCTCTCTCTCTCTCTCTCTCTCTCTCTCTCTCTCTCTCTCTCTCTCTCTCTCTCTCTCTCTCTCTCTCTCTCTCTCTCTCTCTCTCTCTCTCTCTCTCTCTCTCTCCTCTCTCTCTCTCTCTCTCTCCTCTCTCTCTCTCTCTCTCTCTCTCTCTCTCTCTCTCTCTCTCTCTCTGAGTTTGGTTGAAATTGGGACAGAAAAGGCAGAGCCTTAGCTGTACTGACAGACGGACGGACGGACAGACGGACATTCAGTGAATTATAGTAAGATTTCATATACTTCCTCTGCCTTCCCTCCAACTTGCTTCCAGAACTCCCAACAACAGCCTCCTTTCATCCAGCACCTCTAGCCTTTCACGAGGGAGCTACTGGTCGCCCGATATTTTAAAAACCTGCAACTAATGAAGAAATTGGATAAACCTAGCCAAATAGAGCTTTAACCATCCCAAGGATGACCTTCACCTTTCCTGAAAGTTTGGTTGAACTCGTATAGCAAATGGCGAAGCCTTACATGGACAGACAAATGGACAGACAGACGGATAACAGACGGACATTCGGTGGATTATAGTAAGATAATTACTATTGAGTAACATGAATGATTACGGTAGATTAGGAAAACGAAACGTCAAGGGTCATCTATTTTGTTAAGGTTGGATAAAGGTGGGGTCACACGACAGCTTTTTTTGAGAATATTTAGCCGGGAATATTCAGCCAAGGCGATTTCTTGCTGATATCTAGTCACATGGACTTTCACAGAGCTAGCCGAGTTTTAACGCCAATTTTGCCTTCTTGTTTTAATCGGCGCGGGAGCCAAGCTGTATCTAAAGTCTAGCGTCTTTGGAAAAATAGGGATAAATAGATAAAAATTGGTTCACAATTAGGGTGGTGAATGATTGGAATGGATTCATGTTATGGAGGCGTCAATCAGCAGCGGTAAGATGGTCCAGTCCAGTATCCCCTAAAAGGGTAGACAGCCAACAAAGAAAATAGGGAAGACCATCACTGACTAAAGAAATCCTCCTAAGCGTTATACATCCTTCAAAATGTTACAAAAGATGTACAAGACTTCACAATTCGTCTTGTAATCAATTCTTGCCACTATGCAGTTGTTTATTTCAGCTTCTGTATATTGAATTAGAGCGTGCATTAAAAATGAACGTCAAATAATATGTGTTCGTGGTGGTTTCACGGTTTGAATTTAGCCAAAACTCGGGAATTTTCAGCCAACAACACGAGCATGTTCGTCTTGACTCAAAGTTGGCAATTTTAGCCGGTTTGGAGCCGGATTGGTCTTGCTGGCTGAATATTGCCGAAAAAAGTGCTCGTGTGACCGCGGCGTAACAATGTAACATATAATTGGCAGCTCGCTTCGCGCGCTGCCACTTACCATAAGACCCATTCGCGTAAGGGGAGTGGAACCATTCGTGAGCCAAAAAGTGAATAACTACTCCTAAATATTGTCGGATTGAGCTGAAATTTGACATGCTATTAGTGCTGTCAAAATCAATGGGGGTCTGTGCAACAAACATTTTGCGTAGAACAAGCCCTTAATGTGTAATTAGCGTAATGATTTAATTAGTGCTAAATAAACTTCGGTTTTACAATAACAATGTATTTTTCTTATGAAGTACAAAAAGTGATCCTCGCTATAGGTTTGCATAATAAAATATCAAGGATAAGCATGCCATTTGTAAATTTACACTTCCGTGTGTTATTGGTTTTAACTTGTTCTCCCAAGATCAAGAGTTTCACGGAACTTTCTGGAAAGCAAGGTTGCTGTAAGGACGTTTATTGCGCTTTCCTAGCGATTATTCGCATTCGCACAAATGTACTATAAAATGTCAGCCCTCTACATAGCTATTCTCGAAAGTGTGAATGCAATGCTAAGCTAAAATGAGTCAATCCCAGTGGTACCAATAAGCAGAGACCATGGTTCCAAAGTAAAACACATTGTAAAAGGGTAATGGTGCCAATGATAGCGGCATAAGCAATTTCCATCCACAAAAGCCAAGGTATGAGTCTTCAACAGGTATTAATCAATATTGGCGACAGAAAATTCACCAACGGTCTAACATACACAGCAGTCAGCAGGTGTAAACAATTGAAAAGTTGGCGTTCAATCCATTCAAGAATTTCTACAGCTTCTAGTCAATATTCAGGGCTGACATGTTCAAATGGAAGCGAAAACAAGACCTCAAGGAGGTAGAACAAGAAAAGGTGACCTTGGAAGAATGGTCTGAGAAAGGCTGGTTGTAAAGCCAATTTTAAAAAGAAATTGATACTGTCATTGGTTGTCAAGTTTATGGTCTGAAAAGGCTGGTTGTAAAGGCAATCAATTTAAAAAGAAAATGGTAATGTCATTGGTTGTCAAGGCAAAATCTTTTAAAAGATAGTCAACTGGTGGAAAAGGCAACCATATGGTGATTGGGTGTTCTCGGATGGCCGAGCATAAACATGATCTGATCCTCCACCAGTGTCACATCCGAGAACACTCAGTCACCTGGGAGGGTGGATTAGGATCAGGTTATGTTTGTGTCAGAGCTGGGCAGTATTTAAATACAATTGTATTTAAATACGTATTTAAATACATTTGTGTATTTAGAAATGTATTTATAAATACATTGGTTGTCATGTATTTAAATACAGTATTTAAATACTTTTTTATAATACATTTAATATAAAAATGTAAATACTTTTTTATCTGTTAGTTTGGCCATAAACCCGCCCAACTATCTGGCAACCCTGATGTTACAGTGAACCAGGGTTTTCGCTTTCGAGGAAATGTCCTGATTTCAAGGAAATTTAGGCCTTTGTGAAATGTTTTCTTGTTTTGTTTGTCTGTTTGTTTAGAGGATAATTCCTCAGAGCCGTAGTGATCTACCGCTGCAGCTTAGTGTTGGCCGAAGCCACCACCCCGGGAGGGGGGTCACAAACCCCTGGCTAACACCCGGTACCCATTCGCTGCTGGGTGGACAGGGGCTCGGGTTTTAAGAAAGACCACCCATCTATCTTCGCTTCGCCCGGGGATCGAACCCGGGACTTCTCGGTTGTGAGCCGAGCGTGCTAACCACTACACTACGGAGTACCCTGAGAAGGAAATTTCAAATTTCTAAGGAAACCCAAAATCTAAGGAAATCCTAAGACCATCCATTTTTTTGGACATGTTAAAATTTGTGTATATTTAAAATGTATTTACAAATGTACTTAAATACAATTGATGTATTTAATATTTAGTATTTAAATGCATTCGTAACATTTATTTAGTATTTAGTATTTAAATACATTTCTTCCATGTATTTAGTATTTAGTATTTAAATACATTCAATGTATTTAGTGCCCAGCTCTGGTTTGTGTTCAAATACAGCCCCTTTTCAGGGCTGGCCCTAGCTTGGTCTAGCGTAAATAAATATTTTGTCTAATTAAAAAGCAATGAAACCAGAGATAGGGTTAACCCGGGGCCTTAATTGAGTCAAGTTTCCAATTAAGGTCGGTGTCACAGCCCAACCACCCTCACAGCTCCTGCATGAGCACATTGCACTAATGGTGAGTGACCCTATTCCTGAAGAATGTATTACATCATTTACAGATAAAATGCATTGCTGAAACTTTTTGCCTTCGGGCTTCTGCCCGAAGGCCTTGTAAGAGCTTTTATGCTCGCATCCCTCCCCCCCTCCCTCCCTCCCTCCCACATCTAACTTTAACGTGTATTAGTGTCGCCATCTGAGGACCGATTGAGCTGAAATTTGGTACGAAAGTCCTCAAGGGTACAACTCAGATTTTTCCGACATTTTTCCGACATTTTCCCGAATTTTTTCCCCTACATTTTTGCCTTCGGCCTGCTCCGAAGGAGCGCCGGAAGGCCTTGAAAGAACTTTTAAACCCAGCCCTGCCCTCCCCTCCCCTCCCCTACCCACCCCTGCCCTCCCCGATTCTAACTTCGACACGTCGTAGCGTCGCCGTCTGTGGACCGATTGAGCTGAAATTTGATATGAGAGTCCCCAAGGGTACAACTCAACCATCAACTGTGAGAAACCGTAAGAAATCGTGAGAAACCGTGAGAAACCGTGAGAAATGTTTGACGCTTCGTAGTGTCGCCGTCTGTTAGCCGATCAAGCTGAAATTTGGTATGAGGGTCCCCAAGAGTACAACTTAGCCATCAAGTGTGAGAAACCGTGAGAAACCCGTGGGAAACCGTGAGATATGTTTGACGCTTCGTAGCGTTGCCGTCTGTTGACCGATTGAGCTGAAATTTGCTGGGAGAGTCCCCAAGGGACAACTCAGTCTTCTACCGTGATAAACTCAGTCTTAAACTCTGGCGACACAAAGCGCTCGGCCCTCTTGGCTTTGACAAGATCTCCAGTGTCCTTCTACACTGCCCTATTAGTTTCCCTCAGCCCAGAATTTCCACAAATGTACTATAAAATGTCGCCCTCTACATATTCTCGAAAAGTGTGGTCCCCTATGCAAGCTAAAATGCGGCATAGTAGGGGCAGCTACTTGTTGTTGTTATTTTACCTGGAGATAATTATGAACTAAATTTAGGTCTGTAGACTAGGTATTTTAAAAGCACTTTGAGCTCGCTGCCACGTTCCAGCCGCAAGAACTGATCCAAAAGCAAAGAGGCCAGAGGCTGGACGCCTATACTTGATACAAAATAATATCCCTTCAGATAATGACTTCCACAATCAGAAAAATAATCAAATATAATCTTCATTGCATTACTGTATTTCTAGTTGGGACTGCTCAAGAAATGGACTGCAGACGTCTTAAAGAAAAATAAAGTTCAATAGCCCGTCGAAGGACACGAGAACGGGCCCGGGAGGAAAGCAATGCCCCGGCGGAGGAGGGGAAATGTTGGCGGAGATGAGACATTCATGGCCCTGACTCTGGTCCACTTGCAAGGTCCTCTCTTCCTCTACCTCGCAGGCGTCTTCCTTACCCTCGCCATCCTCATCGCAGAAAACGTCATCACACTATTCAGAGGTCGGCAACCCAGAATTCGAGAAGAGCCAGTTTCTTCAAACTTGGCAGAAAAGCAGTGCTGATGGAGCCGCAGTGTACATTATGAATGGAAATTACGAACAAGTGCAAGAAGTGCAAGTTATTAAGTGCAAGAATTCATCTCAATATTTTCCACGCGGCATAGGACCTAGGTCACATACACTATTGTACTGCGGCTATCTATGCCAGTATTTTATCTCTTATTTTGTTAACGATAATTTGGACATTATTAAGAATATAAGAAAATAAGAAAGCTACAAGATGCCGGGAGACCTACACGTGGTAGTTCATGTTACTTAATACTACCTACATCCACCTTTCATTTCCATCCATGAAATTGTCTAGCCTCCTATTAAAACTCCCTATTGACTATTTAAAACTCCTTATTGACTTTAAAACTCACTATTGACTAAACTCCCTACTGACTAAAAACTCCCTATTGACCTAAAAACTCCCTATTAACTAAAAACTCCCTATTGACTAAAAACTCCCTATTGACTAAAAACTCACTATTGACTAAACACTGCCTTATGACTAAAAACTTCCTATTGACTAAAACTCTCTATTGACAAAAAATTCCCTATTGACAAAAAACACCCAATTGACTAAAAATTCCTTTCTGACTAAAAACTCCCTATTGACCTAAAACTCCAAATTGACTAAAATGTAAAACTCCCTATTGACAAAAAACTCCCTATTGACTAAAAACTCCCTTTTGACTAAAAACTCACTATTAACTAAAACTCCCTATTCACTAAAACTCCCTATTCACTAAAAACACCCTATTGACAAAAAACTCCCTATTGATTAAAAACTCCCTATTGACTAAAAACACCTATTGACAAAAACTCCCTATTGACAAAAAACTCCCTATTGACTAAAAACTCCCTATTGACTAAAAACTCCCTATTGACTAAAAACTCACTATTGACTAAAAACTCTTTATTAACTAAAAACTCCCTATTGACTAAAAACTCCCTATTGACTTCAAACTCCCTATTGACTAAAAACTCCCTATTGACAAAAAACTCTCTATTGACTAAAAATTCCCTATTGACTAAAAACACCCTATTGACTACAAATTCCCTTTTGACTAAAAACTCCCTATTGACCTAAAACTCCAAATTGACAAAAAAGTAAAACTCCCTATTGACAAAAACTCCCTATCGGCTAAAAACTCCCTTTGACTAAAAACTCACTATTAACTAAAAACTCCCTATTCACTAAAACTCCCTATTCACTAAAAACTCCCTATTCACTATAAACTCTTTATTCACTAAAAACTCCCTATTAACTAAAAACTCCATACTGACTAAAAACTCCCCATTTACTAAAAACTCCCTATTGACTAAAAACTTCCTATTAACTAAAAACTTCCTATTGACTAAAATCTCCCTATTGACTAAAAACTCCCTATTAACTAAAATCTCCCTATTAACTAAAAACTCTCTATTGACTAAACATGATAGAAAATTGATAGTGACAATGATAGATAGATAGATGACAATGATAGATAATATCAGAGCAGGGGAAATGTCACCCTAAGAACTCCCTGAAACGCCGCCTGCAGAGAGATGGCCTGCAACAGCAATCTTTCGCACCGTAGATTCCACTTCAGACGGCGGGGAGCGTTGAATGGTGTGTGGGACAGTGAAGGGCAGTCTGGAGGAGAGCCCAATTCTCCAGCGAGTGCCTTCAGGGGTTGAGAACAGCAGCAAGTCGTGGAGATGTTGTCGAGGTCCATAATGGCCCGAGCAATGTCAGTCAGCAATCACTTCTGCCATATATATTAATTTGCACTACTATTATAGTTAAATTATAACTATTATCACACAATTGTAACAAGTATTACAACCTCCATATAAAACTTATATATCATATAATATATCACACAATTGTAACAAGCATTACAACTTCCATACAAGATATTTTCATGTACCTACATAACATCAAATGCAACGGTAGAATTTTAGGAACATTTCTATCATATAATTATATACATAGAATGCATATATAATTATATGTATCTTTTCCGGGTTAGCCGTGAGAACCAAGGACAGCTCATCATTTTGTTAGCTCAAAGAAGTAAATCAAAGAACAATGGTATGTAAATCAGCTTGCTATGGTTAGCATAAATGTCAACGTCAACTGGCAGGGGCGGATTGGGTACCCTAAACCAGCCCGGGACAGACACCTACCGGCACCGGCCCTATTTTGCAAACTTCAGTCATGAATAAAATGTAGTACCCCTGAATAAAAAAATATTACTTATTCTATTTCAAATAGGTAAAAAGTAAAATGTTGAATACACGGTATTCAAACCCAAAAAATATATCATATACACCACACTTGTATGTTTGTTTCCATAGTTCTTGTATGAAAGTGCGTTTTCACAGTCTGAAAAGCTATTGAAGCAGTAAGTCTAGATTCACGCAATAAACCCAGTCATTTACGAACCATTTTACAAAATATTTCAATTCTAACCAGCAAACTGGACTGGGCATCAACACAGCCGCTGATCATCCCGCCACACAATCCACTTGACTATAAACATGCACATTTCTCATACTTCCCATCAATATAATCACTCATTTTGAAATTTACACGAGTCTTAACATTCAGTACTCATTACTTGGTGATTCCAATGTTCACCATTGAAAGACGGGGTCTGTATACCCCGTATTGGGGTCGCTGGAATATAATAAACCTTTCAAACCTTTCAAACCACCAGCTTTGGCTATCATCTTCTTTCACTGTCCAACATGGTGAACAAGCCTACACTCAATATTTCTATCCTCCAAGACCTAGAGCAGCTGGTGCAGCACCCTACCTGTATTCCTGACCATACACGGAGACACGCCCAACAACATTCTATACCTTTTCCTAACTACTAATCCTTTCTGCTTACTCTGTGAAACTATTCTCTCCGTTGGGTTCCTCCAATCACAATTATATTTCTGTAACTTGTTCTACCGCTTTCGGTGCCGCCTCGGGACCCACTTAAGCGGAGGTGCTTCTGGCATTTCAGCTCAGCTAAGGGGGAGGACCTAAGGCAGTACTACTCTGATCTTCCATGGAATATAATTATTGCTTCCATGTCAGAGATCCATCTCTTTGGGCAGAGCGCATAACTGAGGTCATTGTCTCTGTCATGGAGGCGTACATTCCACACACTTTCTCTAATCCTAAAGCCTGTCCACTGTGGTTTAACTCTGCTTGTTCTCATGCTCTCCAAGATAGAGAGGCGGCTCACAGACGGTATAGTAACCATCCATCTCCTGAAACTCATGCCCTCTATATTTCTGCCCATAATCATGCCAAATATTTTTTCAACTTAACAAAAACTCCTTCATTGTTAGAAAATGTCAAAATCTTTCTGAATCAAATTGATCTCGTGACTTCTGGCATCTAGCTAAAAACATCTTTAGCAATTTGTCTCTTCTTCATCTTTCCCTCCGATGTTTCACCCAGATGGCTCCACAGCTCTCTCATCTATTTCTAAAGCTAAACTTTGTGCTCAGACCTTTGCTAAAAATTCCACTCTGGTTGATGAATTCCTCCTTCTCCTCCACCCTCTGACTATATTATGCTTATTATTAAGATCCTTCGTAATGATGTTTTATTTGCCCTTTCTGGCCTAGATCCTCGGAAGGCTTACGGTCCTGTCGGAATCCCTCCTATTGCTCTCAAAAACGGTGCTTCTGTGCTTGCACCCTGCCTGGTCAAACTTTTCTGTCTTTGTTTATCTACTTCCGCCTTTCCTTCTTGCTGTAAGTTTGCTCACATTCAACCTGTTCCTAAGAAGGGTGACCGTTCTAATCCTTCAAACTACCGTCCTATAGCTTTGACTTCCTGCCTTTCTAAAGTTCTTGAATCTATACCTAATAAGAAAATTCTTAAGCATCTATCTGTTCACAATCTTCTATCTGATCTTCAGTACGGTTTCCGTAAAGGGCGATCTGATGGCGATCTTCTAGCTTTCCTAACTGAATCTTGGTCATCCTCCTTTAGGGGTTTTGGTGAAACTTTTGCGGTTGCCCTTGACATATCAAAAACTTTTGATAGAATCTGGCACAAATCCTTAATTTCCAAACTACCCTCATTCGGTTTTTATCCTTCTCTTTGTACCTTCATCTTAAGTTTCCTTTCAAACCGTTCTATTGCAGCTACTGTAGACGGACATTGTTCTTCTCCTAAGTCTATTAATAGTGGTATTCTTCAGGGTTCTGTCCTATCAATCACTCTTTCTATTATTCATTAATGATCCTATACGTCTAACTCAATACCCTATCCACTCCTTCGCTGATGATTCTACCCTGCATTTTTCAACGTCGTTCATTAGGCGTCCAACTCAACAGGAACTAAGTGACTCACGGAGAGATGCCACGGAGATCCTAACTTCTGACCTTTCTATAATTTCTGATTGGGACAAAGCAAACCTAGCTTCTTTTGTTCAATGCCTCAAAAACCCAATTTCTTCACCTATCTACTCGACAAAACCTACCAAACAACTATCCCTTATTCTTCAATGACACTCAGCTGTCTTCTTCATCAATGAACATTCTAGGACTATCCTTTACAAAAAATCTGAACTGGAAATCTCCCATCTCATCTCTTGCTAAAACAACTTTTAAGAAGTTAGGTGTTCTCTGGCGTTTGCGTCCAATTTTTTCTCCCTCCCAGTTGCTTGCTCTGTACAGGGACCTTATCCTCCCATGTATGGAGTATGTCTCACATGTTTGGGGGGGGGGGGGGAATCCACTCATACAGCTTTCCTCAACAGGGTAGAATAAAAAACTTTTCGTCTCATCAACTCCCCTTCTCTGATCGACTGTCTTCAATCCTTAAAGTAATCGTCCAGACCATTTCATCATTCCTGATTTAATGCAGTCAAAATATAGCCATTATCGAGTATATCAACAATATATTGTCACTTTTTGCATCCAGTCACCCGTTTTTAAATGATCCGCATTCAAAATCTGTAAATTCCCCGAGCTCAGAACACAACTGACGACCAGCAGACGACGAACCACGGCTCGGTGACGTCACAGCAGGAAGCTTCCCAGCCCTGCCGTGATACAAATACACGTAGACTCAGAAAAAAATATAGTAGTGTACTTGAAGAATTTTTGGTGTTTCTGATATATTTTATTTGCGATTATTTATAGGATATATATTGCCGAGTCTCGTGAGCGAGACAATCTGCCACACACCGCCCGCTACTCTCCGACGCTCCACACGTCTGCACACATATATCGTCGCCGTATAGGTTGGAAATGGGTGCTAAGGTCTCTGGAAAGGCACAGCTTTCTTGCTGCACACATACAGCATGCAAGTATATGCCATATCGCAAATAAAATATATCAGAAACACCCAAAATTCTTCATGTACACTACTCTATTTTTTTCTGAGTCTACGTGTATTTGTATCAGGGCAGGGCTGGGAGGCTTCCTGGTGTGACGTCACCAGCATGTTTCCCGCCACGGCTGGAATGGGGCTGTTGTTTTTCCCGCGCTTTTTACAATAGTCATGTTTTTAGGGAAATAAGGCGTGAAAATGAATAATTTTTTGTGGATTAGGTATTTTGAATGAACATTCAACATAATTATGCAAATAAAAAATGGGTCTGGACGATTACTTTAAGTCATCGCCGCAATGTTGCTTCTCTTGCTATCTTCTATCGTTATTTTAGTGCTCACTGCTCTTCTGAACTTGCTAACTGCATGTCTCCCCCCCTTCCGCGACCTCGCTGCACAAGACTTTCTACTCCTTCTCATCCCTATCCTGTCCATCTTCCGGCGCAAAAGTTAACAAGTATCTTCACTCTTCCATGCCCTTCACTGGTAAACTCTTGAACAGTCTTTCTGTTTCTATTCTTCCAACTTCCGACGACAATTGTTTTTTCAAGAAAGTAACAAGACACCTCCCGAACTAAATTGACTCACCCCCCTTCTATACTCTCTTACAGTCATCTTTATAGATACTGGTAACTAAGCGGGCTTTTTTTTGTCCTTGGCTAGTCCTTTGTGCGGTAAAAAAAAACATTACACTGAGGTGTGTGGCCCGTGGTGCCATGAAACTGTACAGTTTGTTGTGGACCAGGTGCCAAAAGGAGGATTTTGAGGCCAAGCTAGCTGTCTCAACGTCAACGATCTCCAATAAATGCGCTAGAATTCATTGGAGTTATATTATCATACACCCATGCTAGAAACAGCTGATCTCTCTTTCTCTCTCTTATAAATTGCTTCATAAAATGTTGTACTTATGTTTCGTACCAATATAACCAGGCTCAAATCCCGATAGCCACTTGTTCGTCAAGCGTACTCGAGTCTGGCCCCCGGGCCCCTACGCCGGTGGCCCTCAGACCCATTGACCCACCGGGACACAGCCCGGTGTGCCCTGTGGCCAATCCGCCCCTGGGGCCATGCTCCTTTGAGATTCCTTTGAGACTCCTTTGCTCCTTTCAGATTCAATAGCTAGAATACGGGAGAGGGAGGGAGGAGAAGCCAGGCTGTCTCGTCTGGCTTGAGCCAGACGAGGCATACGGTCTCCGGTCATAAACGTCTCTCACAACCGTACCATACTGAGCTACAGAGGGCCGGCCCCGTCGGAACTCAGACCGGCCCCAGACCCTCCGGCCCACCGGGACAGAGCCCGGTTTGCCTTATGGCCAATCCGCCCCTGTCAACTGGTGACGAAAGCACGAAGCAGCCCGAGCGAGTGTCAAGCGGGGAGAGCAACGGGCAGAACGACTTGGACGGCAACACAACAAAGACGCTCGCTCATCTTACGAGCTGCGCAGCACTCACCAGCTGATCTACATATTTGGTTGTAACAAAACTAAGTTCCTTAATGAACTTATAAATAAATGTGTACAAACTGTAGGTACTCCACCATTTTGACTTAGTCCAAGAAAGTCTCTACAAACAGAGAAGCTTACAGACCTGCCTGGTACCTGCTACCCCTACCATCACCACCACCACCACCACCACCAAACCTGCCTGGCACATGCTGCCCCCACTACACACCACAACCACCGCCACACCTGCCTGGCACCTGCTGCCCCCACCACACACCACTACCACCACACCTGCCTGGCACCTGCTGCCCCCACCACACACCACTACCACCACACCTGCCTGACACCTGTTGTCCCCACCACACACCTACCACCACAACACATGCCTGGCACCTGCTACCCCCCCCCCCCCACACACCACCATCAACTTTGGAACATCAAAAGAGTGCGATAAATGACGACACATAATTATAACCGCCAGCGACTCACATACTGTGCCACTGATGAAGTCTTTGCACGGCCTTTTGCACTTATTTCGGTTATTAGTATACATGACTCTACTTTTCAACAACATAAATTATCACAAATTAGTATTCATCATCAGAAGTTACCAATATAAGTAGCTAGAGGATGCAATCATCTAGTACAGGAGACGGTGTACGTTCCTTCCCGCTACTAGTCATCTAATATACTATTTATAGTATATTAGATGACTAGTAGCGGGAAGGAACGTACACCGCCTCCTGTACTAGATGATTGCATCCTCTATACCAGTGTTTCTCAACCTTTCAAGCTTTGTGGACCCCTTACATCCACTTATATATTCAGGGGACCCCTTGGTACGGGATTAGATAGGATATAGTCATTTTACATTTGTATGTAAGAATGGTTAATAAAAGGTTTTCTTCTCACAGAAAGTGGTGTTTATTATTATCAGATTGTTTTCATTGTACAAACATGATACAAAAATAAAAGTAAAAAAATCCGTGTATATTTACGAAATGAAAAATAAAGTAAACTTCACTTCTAAAAAAACAGAATAATTAGGCTTTCAAAATGGTAAACTCTTATTTAGCGACTCTGAAAAATTAAGTTACAAATAACATGGTCATATAAAAAGCTTCCCACATTACATTTTGTTTATGATCTATTAACTTTTTCTTTATCTTCAAATGATGTTTATGTTTCACTTCATGTGATACTTGCTGCTGACTGCTAGCAATGATGTTATCAATGCGTGAAGGTATTCTTGATAAACTGACACGCATGTCATCTTCGATCCTTAATCTTAACCTATATTTAGTTTTCAGTGCTGTCATGGCTGAAAAGCTTGACTCACATAGGTAGGTGGTGGTGAAAGGTAACAACACTTTCATAGCTGCTCCATGAGAAATCGGGAACTCATGAAAACATTGAGCCCAGAAGGTTTCTAGTGGCACTGCACTGAATCGAGTCTTCATGGTACCATCAGGTGATAGGTCAATGAGCTCCTCTAATAATTTTGACTGTGAGGCTTCTGGGAGCTTCATCTCAATATTCTCAATGAAGGGGTTTTCTATCCACTAGGAAGAAGCAGCCTGCTCCTCAGTTCGCTCAGGGAAATAGCTGTTGAATTTCTCCAACAACTTTGACAGGTGCAATGTTACCTATGCTTTGACTACATTGAAACTAATGCCTCTGTCTTGAATGAATGCATGTATATTTTCAAACATATCAGTGATTCCTGACGAGGTACGAACACGCCACAACTTGAGCTTTCTTTTGAAAGCCTCAACTTTTTGTTACTGAGAAATGTTGTTTGTGTTTGCACCTTGCATTGCTTTGTTCAGCTTATTTACTTCGCTGAATATGTCTGCCAGGTAGCTCAGCTGAAGAAGCCATTTAGCATCATTAAAGAAATCTGCAAGCTCAGGCTTCTTCTCTGAGAGAAATGTACACAGCTCCTCTCTTAGGCTGAATAAGCGTGTGAGTATCCGTCCGCGGGACAACCATCTCACCTCTGTATGCATAAGTAGAGATATATAGTCTGCACCTACTTCCTCACAGAGTGCAGCAAACAGTCTGAAATTTGTGGCCCTTGCTTTAACGAAGTTTACAATTTCTACAGCAGTGTTCATAACTGCGTGAAGCCCAGGCTCCAAGTCTTTTGCAGCGAGTATTTCTCTGTGCAAAAAACAGTGAGTTGCAATGGCACCGGGAGCAACTTATAATATTCTGGTCACGACTCCTTTATGCCTGCCAGTCATGGCTGCGGCGCCATCAGTACATATTCCGATGCAATTAGTCCAACTGATTCCATTATCCTTCATAAAGTCATCCAGAGTTTGAAACATATCCATTCCTGTGGTTGTTGTTCTCATCTCTTTGCAAAACAAAAATTCCTCTCGTAATTAATTCTCCCACATATAGCGCACAAACGCAAGTAGATGTGACATTTTGGACACATCTGTTGATTCATCCAGCTGGATGGCAAAGTCATTATTTCGGAGACGTGCAGTGCATTGTTCCAGTATGTCTTCAGACGTTGATGAGATGCGGCGTTTCACATTGTCATTCGATATTGGAATTTTTGTTAATGCCTTAGCTTTTTCATCCCCTTGCATTTTCCTGACAATTTCAATTGCACAAGGCATGACCAATTTTTCCCCAATTGTGTGAGGCATTTTCTGTTGGCAAATTTTCTGAGCCACAATATATGAGATCTTAAGCAGTTTTTAATCCATAGTGGTAGTGACCTTTAACCCGACTTGTGCACTGCGCAGTTCTTTAGCTTTGCGCTCAAAAAACTCTCTTGACTTATCCTTGTACTGACAATGCTTTACCTGGAAGTGCCTAATTAACTTGGAGGGCTTCATGGCTCATTGGACAGTACTCTGCAGCAAAGGACGCACTGTGGCTGTTCAACACCTGCACTTGTACTTACTACAAAGCCATAGTTAAGGTAAATATCATCATATTTCCTAATTTTTGAGTCAATAACATGACCAGAACTAATCTTCCTCTTCCTCTCAACGGATGTGACCTCTGACTCATCATCTGAAGATTTTAGCTCATCACTCTGTTTGTTTGGTAGTTCTTGTTTTGATGAGGACGGTCTAATAACATATATGTCCATTTTCTTCACAGACAGGTAAACATCAGTCTGGAAAAAGAAAGCAAGAAAAAAACTTTAAGGTGAAGAAGACCTACATATTTGTTGCACAGTGTCAGTACTATAGTGTGGTCAAATGAAAAACAAGCAAACAAACAAATTACACAACATTATGCGAAAACTTACAATTCACAAGGACAGCCAGTCACGCCGCTTATCACCTACGATTTATTAACGATTTTTGAGCCTACACTCATCAAAATTGAATTTACAGTTTCGGGTCCTATAGGTGTATAACTGTGTGTCTGTCTGTGTGTGTGTCTGTCTGTTGTGGGTAGCCGAGACTGTAAATTCAATTTTTGATGAAAGTAGGCTAAACAAATCGCTAATAAATCGTAGGTGATAAGCGGCTTGGTCCCATGTTGATTGAATAATTTTGAAGGGGGGTTTTGGGCTAAAAAAACTTTTAGTAGTATTAGATTACAGGAAAAACTCTGCGGTAACGTCTTGCCGCATTCCACAAACTCAGTAGACTCATGGACGTGTGCGTGTGCGTTTGTGAGTGTGTGTGTTGGAATCACACGGAACACAAAGGGTTGGAATCACACGGAACGTGGTCTACCCCGAGGCACTTTGACCAGTGACCAACGACAGCAACAACACGATTGAAGTTTGCAATCACATGTTGTCTAATATATACTACTACTACAAACATCAATACATGGGTCCGAGGGGCCCACAACATGGAGGTAGTATGGTGGAGACGCCCTCAGCCGCGCGAGTTGAAGTCAGTGAACTGTCAATCAGCCATCTTGTTGTGGGCTAAGGCAGTCCATAACTCTACTGCCTTCCTTCCCTCCTTCTCTCCTTCCCTCCTTCTCTCCCTCCCTCCCTCCCTTCCTTCCCTCCTTCCCTTCCTCTCTCCTTCCCTCCCTTCCTTCCCTCCTTCCCTCCTTCTCTCCTTCCCTTCTTCTCTCCCTCCCTCCCTCCCTTCCTTCCCTCCTTCCCTCCTTCCGTCCTTCCCTCCCTTCCTTCCCTCCTTCCCTCCTTCTCTCCTTCCCTCCTTCTCTCCCTCCCTCCCTCCCTTCCTTCCCTCCTTCCCTCCCTCCCTCCCTCCCTCCCTCCCTCCCTTCCTTCCCTCCTTCCCTCCTTCTCTCCTTCCCTCCTTCTCTCCCTCCCTCCCTCCCTTCCTTCCCTCCTTCCCTCCTTCCATCCTTCCCTCCTTCTCGCCCTCCCTCCCTCCCTCCCTCCTTTCCTTCCCGCCTTCCCTCCCATCCCTCCTTCCCTCGATCCTTCTCTCCTTCCCTCCTTCTCTCCCTCCCTCCCTCCCACCCTTCCTTCCCTCCTTCCCTCCCTCCCTCCTTCCCTCCCTTCCTTCCCTCCTTCCCTCATTCTCTCCTTCCCTCCTTCTCTCCCTCTCTCCAGCCGTCCCTAGGGAATTTTGTCCACGTGAACACTTTAATAATTAATGGGAGGGACATGCTGGCGTCACCTAGAATAGAGGGACAGTGATGAAGTGCACTTTTAAGGGTTGAGTTTTTATGTGGAGGGAAATAGACGAGCAGCACTTTGCTACGCCAACAATACTACGTTGACTTCCACGGCAGGAGTGTCGCTCCTTGTGTGTTCTGCTATGGTGAATAGCTGTGTTGCATTTGGGTGCAATGAAAGAGCGAACAAAACATCTGACCCATGCATTAAATTTCACCAGTAAGTTATTCATTTGTTGTTTTATAAAATTATGTTTCAAACAAACGTGCATGTATTTGATAAACAAAGACAATGACCTTGTTAGAAAAGTGTGATAACTACTGCACCACTGGGTTGACAATTGTGTTTCTGATAGTAATACTAGTGGCGGTAACTGTAGTAATAGTATATAATTGTTAGCGATTGTGTTCGTACGGTTTATATTAATAATTCAGGGATGCTGCGAACCAAAATGTACACTTCCCTCCTTCCTTTTTCTTTTCCCCTACTGATTGATCTAATTGCTAGGAACATCTTTACAATCAATCAATCGTTGGGGGCATACGCCGGGGGGCGTGTCGCCTCGCCCACCCTACGACGCCACTCCCGGGGGTCACCACGCGCGAGTTCCCATACAGGCTCCTTTCCCATACCAAGCAACTCTCGACAAGAAGCATCAACTTGCCCCCCAAAAGGAGCCTTGTGGGCCCCCCCTTGGCCTCCCACGCCGGATTTTCTCTTACAGATACAACCCATGGAAGGGATCGGTTTCAGGTAGCGTCCCACATGCCCCATTTACCCAGGTTTGGGCGCTGACGGCTATAGGTAATGGGCCTCGATTCAGTCCACGGTGCAATCCTGTTTGACACAAATCATCCCAGCGTACCCCCATGATTCTGCGAAGACATTTTTCCCAAAGGCTTGTTTCGTCTCTTAAAGTCACTATTTAGTGTCCAGTCTCAAAACCATAGAGTAAGACAGGTCACAAGCGTTTGAAGATCCGATTTTTACAGGCTCCCAAAATATATATAAATATGTAATAGGGCCCAAAATATGAAATTTTGCAATAATATACAAAATATGCAATACTATGTTTATGAAACCAAGGGTTAGCAGTAACACAAAAGTATAATTTCACAAAACCGGGATATCTTAAAGTGAAAACAGTGAAAAAAGTGAAAAGAAAGAGTGGGTATCTCAGTCAGCCAGTGCTGACATGCCCAAAACCTGTGGGGGAGGGGGAGAAAAGGGGCTTCAACTGCAACACGGGCCGCGGAAAGGGCTCCCCCCACTATACTTCCTCCAAGGGCCCCACAAGACTTGTTCAAAACCTATTCCCAGCCACAGGGCAGTAGAAGACTCCCAGGAAATTTTCTAGGTCGTAAGGTTTGCTGAATAGTGTCTTGCCATGGGGGCGGAACTGCGAGGAAACTTTCCCAGAATTCTCCCTGGAAAATTTTTTGCGAACACCCCAGGGTGGGGGATTCAGCAAACCATTTATTAGGTAAAATTTGGTAAGTTTTCCTAGTAGCCCGCCCACATGGCAGCCCCCTTTTCAGAAAACATTTACGACTTTGTTTCTTTGTATTGTAGACACTGTCTACAAAAAAATAGTTTCATTGACGTCTGTAAAAACCCCCTGACTTTAATTATTGTTCAACCCACAGTGTAATATATTATTTATATATATATAATATAAAATATTAATAATATATAATTATATATTATATTATATTTTATATATATAATATATAAATAATATATTTATTTATAAAATTTATATTGTCTTTCTCGACCTTGGCACTTAAAAACTTATACATTACAAAAAATTAAAAACGGCTCGACCACGATTTTCAATACCACCTTTTAGTGTTACTTCGGGTAGGGGGCAAGTTCCTGCCTGTCAAGAGAGGCATCACTGGCAATCACCCCTAAGGTCATTGACTCTGTATGTTAAATGGTTGACCCCAGTTACCTTTAAATAAAAAGACAAAAAAGGGAACAAAATATGTTGGTCCATATGCTTTTTAAGTTTGTTGATTATGGGTGAGCGAGACATCATTGAGAATTTATCGGGGTTTTGGAATAATGTTCTTCCCCCCAGCAAAAATTAACTATGTATATTTGCATTCTACGCCACCTCATAATTTATATACAGGGTGGTGCAAATTTTCCACGCCGGGACCACTTTGGCCACCTTTTTTTTTTTTTTACATTTTTGGCTAAGCGCCCGTAGGGGTGGTGCCCCGGGCTCGGGGGTAGGGTTGGAAATTCACTTGGGGCTCTAGGTTGGGCCCGCCCCTGGGGGCGCAGGCAGGATTCTTATAGTACGTTTGGGCTCATGCCGCCCCCCTGTGTCCCCCGATGCATCCAATCGAAGGTAGAGTTTATGGGCAGGGGATGTGGTGTTTTAGGCACTCGAGGGAGAAAGGTTTTGGGTTTCTTCGGGACGAAAATCGGGTCCCGAGAAAACCAGCGGGGGGGTAACCCCTCCCCTACCGCCTCCCCCAACTTTTAATTAAAAATAAATTATACGTTGAGGGCCCTCATATATTAAAAATAATATTATTAAATTATATATATTATATATATATATTATATATATATATTATATTAATTTTTATATATATATATATATATATATGTATATTAGGTTTTCGCCGTATAACAAAAATTCTTTTCTGCACTTTGGCAGCCAATTTTCCTATGTAAATGAATTCTACAGACGATTTTATCTTGTTCCATTTTTGCTTTGAGCAATTCCTTACTATGCAAATCGCACTTTTATATTGCCCCTTATCGAATAATATGCTTCAATGGTACGCATGTCCGGTTGTTCCTGTGTATTGCATCATGCCACATAATGAGTTTTCCAAATGACTAGCGTGGTACGCTCTTTTCTGATCGTTGGTTCATCAGGCCCTACATCACGCTGTCACAGCCTCTACGTTGGCCTAGAACGTGTCCCAATTCCATGTCCTTCTAGATCTGAAGCAGGGCATGGTCTCCCGGGGTTGGGCCCGAGCCGGATGACCCGTCTCTGGCCTGCCTGCCCCACCCTGCTGCCGGGGGGGGGCGCCTCGTCCCGTGCTTCCGACTCGTTCGGTGCTCTGGTGTGGAATAGAGAACTCCGGAACCGTCTTACGTCTTGACCAGGATATCTCCTGGATCTGATCCCCTACAGTGAACGGTGAATGCCGGCTCGTGCACTGCCCAGCTGCCAGCTGATCAGTGTCTTGCAAGCTGGTGGCTGACAGTTTCAGCTTGTGTGATGCGGGTCCTTTCACTGTTGTGCCCATACTCCTTGCAGCCCTCAGCTTCAAAATCTGGGTCACGGCGAACCTGCGGTCGTCCTCACTCTACTCGCCATCAGCGAGAGGAGGACACATTCTGAGGGTGCGAACCATGCTACTGTCCCGCACGTAGAGGTCACAGCTTGTTTGGACCTTCTTGGGCTGCGACCCTCATCACTCTACTGCATGATGATGTGCTTGAGGCCGTCCGCTAGTCTGTGGTGAATCCTTGATGTCGTAGTAAAGTTGCAGTACACCTGCAGGCAGTACTTGACTAGGATTTACCAGGTGTTATCGTTTCTTTGCCGTCAGTCCATGCTTTCTGGTCTCACATGTACAAGAGCGCTGGGCCTGTGTGAGCCATCCTGGAGTGAGACACCTTTCCACACTTGGATCTCCGGCAACTCGGACAGAGACGCCCCGCTCACAGCCTGGACCAGCTGTTAGGAGACCGCTGGTCAGTGGACATGTTTGACTAGGATCTCTCCTGTATCTCCGTGAGATCTTCACGCCTGGCACTCCTCTGACTCTGCGTTGTACTGCATCTCATTACGCTGGACCGCATACTGCACACTGTAACCCGTTAAGCCAGTGTCAGATGAGGTAGGCCCGTCGATGCTGGTGATGAGGTGGCGCAGTGGCAATCATTTGTGTGCAACACGCATATTACTCCAGAAGACTGCGTCCCAGCATCTTCTCCAAATGGGCGTGAGTACCACACCCTTTCCACCCCGTGTTGGCCCTCGTTTTAGAGTCACCTTGTCAGTACATCAGTGAGTCCGGTGAGTCGTATGTCACGCCAGAGCATGAGAGCCTGAACCCTTGACAGGCTTCTCAGGTGGCAACCGGGTCCTCTGGTAACAAAGTTGCCAAATGTACCTTCCAGATGACTCCTCTGTCACTCACATGTCCGCCCTGATCACCTTGGGTGGCAGTTTTTCCACAGCTGTCATGCACGAAAGACTCCGCCTGGTCTTGTCCCTTCCTCCCCTCGTACCCATCCCACTATTTTGGTACCCTGGTTCTTCCCCTGGTCAAGGTCCCCTGCCGATGCATGGCATCCTGCTGGCCCTCCTCAGCTTGTTAGTGATCGCAGACCAGGTCGACATGTCTGGAGTAGAGGTGGGCCGTCACGATAAGGTCCTGGAGGATCCAGAAGCCAAGGCAGCAGCACAGTGGGCGAACTCGAACCGGTGCTTTGCCAGCGCCAGGTTTCCGGATGCATTGTGTTTCTTCTTGCAGCTGGCCTGTCCAAGTACTGCATCACAAGGGTGTGCCAGAGGACCCCAGCCTCTCCCTGAGCAGTCGTCTACCAGTATGCAGCCTCCTGTTTGCTCCTGCCCTTTTCTCTTATGGCAGGGTGAGACGACTCCTCCGCCCTCCCTCATAATCCTGGTGAGTCTTCACCTGTCCCAGTAAACATCTGCTCCTGCAGCTCAAGACGTCCTGACCTTTTCATCTTTCTTCTTCTCTGCTTCGTTCAGCTTACCTCCTTTTCCAAATGCTTCTCTTTGCTGCTTTCTACTTGTCTATGCGTCTCATTCTGTCTCGCCCTGTAATCATCTTGGCACTCTCCTCCCCAACTTTTGATCCTCTGGTAGTACAGCCACTCCAGGTCTCAAGTAGGGACTTTGTTGGCCCAGGGTGCAGTCCCACTGCACTGTGCTCTCGCGTGGCACATCTGGGGGTTGGATTCCGTGGGATTCCTGGTCCTTGCAGAGGAAGATCATGTGAGGGCATGGCCGTTATGTCCAACAGCCTGTCCATATTCTTTCTCCACGATTCCTTTTACTGGGGGGGCTTAGTTGCTCTGTCTCTCCACTTCACTAACCTTCTTCCAAAAATTAATCTATCCTTCTGTCACAGACCGTCAATAACAACCCTGGAGGTGCAACTGGGCGTTTGATTTCTTCCACGAGCAAGCACCATGGGGGGTCAGATCCTTTCGCAATGTCTCTCACCTGGGTAAACCCCGCTTGTCACACCCTCCCGGATGCCGCTGATTTCTTGGAGAAGGATTCCCTCTTCATCACGCCGCGATACGTATGCACCTCACTCTCAACAAACTCTCGTCTACCGCCACCAAAGGCGGCCAACTTGGATCAGAGCTCTGTCTAGTTGCGGGCTTCGAAGCCACTTGGTTTTACAAGGAGAAGCCCATCCTGAAAAGACGTTTTCGGATACAATTATTGGACGCTATCATTTTATATGAACTTCATTGATAGTTGTGAGCAAAAATGTCTGTTTGTGAGAGAATGCTAATCTACAGAACTCGCACACATATCCTCCATTGACCTGTCTTCGACACCAGTCGGTACAAGGGCAATCCGGCCATTTATAACCCTGACACTGTAAATAATTGTCTACTATTTGCCCATGCGATCAGCCCACAATACAGGAATTCCCAACCGGAGCATGTTGATATTGCCTAATACAACATGCCGGCTGTTTAAAACGTGGCATCGTGTGACAAACTACAATTGTTGACAGATTGATTGTTTCCAAACTTTGAGATATTCTAGAAAAAAAACGAGAGTCGTAAAATCACTCAAACACGCCATCATGACAGTAGATGAAACAATTAACGCTTCCTCACATCCAAAAACAGTTTCTTTTTATTTAAAAAATCAATTACTTACCCCCTTGACATACAACCCACGCCCTTTGCGCCGGATCATACAGGAATTTTGCCATGGCAACGAGACCCGCTCCACAAGGCTATTTACCTGCCACCTGTTTGGCGTTTTGCGAAGCTATTGTTGCAGTATCAACCTGCCCTCGGATCATTTCGTCCCCCAGTCCTCACCTTCATTTGTACGGGGGATCCAGAATTGATGATAGGTGCTAATGAAGCCGTTTACTTTAGCGGGCTAAGCTATGTTTTGCATATATATAAAAAAGTCCCCTTTTGCATAGCAAGAAGTGCTCAAACCAAAAAAGTTAACGGACAAACCACCTTAAATTATAATTTTACATAAGAAAACACCCTGCCAAATTCGAATAATCTATATTTCACTTTTCATTGGCCTACGGCGTATCCCTAATATATATATTATAATATATATTATATCGATATAATATATATATATATATGTATACGTATGTATATATATATTATCATACGTATATATATATATATATATATATATATATATATATATTCTATATATATATATATTATATATAGAGATATATATATATATATTACGTATCTTATTATATATATATATATCTATATATCTATTATATATCTAGCATAATAATATCTCTTATATTTCTCATATCTCTAATACTCTATATTATATATATATATATATATATAGATATCTTCTATATATTCTATATATATCTCTATATATATCTATCATCTATCTCTATGACCTATTATCTGAGCACAATCATTGGGGGCATACCGGGGGGCGCGTCGCCTCGCCCACCTAAGACGCCACTCCCGGGGTCACCACGCGTGAGTTCTCCATGCAGCTTCCTTTCACATTACCAAGCAGCTCTCACAAGAAATCAACTTGCCCCAGGCCAGACCTTGTGGCAGCCCCGCTTGCCACCTTCCACGCCGGATTGCCTTTCTAAACGATACAACCTCGATGATAAGGATCGGTTTTCAGGTAGGCGTTCCACAATGCCATATAGCCGAAGTTGGCGCTGACCAGACTATGCAGGTATAGGCCTCGATTCGTCTCACGGTGCAATCGCTGAATTTGACACGTACTCATCCCAGCTATACCCATGATTCTGCGAAGACACTTATTACCAAAGGCATTGATTCGTCCGTCTTCAAGTTACTATTTAATTGTCCATGTCTCACACCATGAGTAAGACCGGGAATCACAAGGCGATTTGAAGATCGGATCTTGTCCTCCTGCACGGTACCGACAACGCCAATACTCCCGCTGAGGAGTCCATAACACCGTGGGCTATGGGCAATCCGCCGTAAGACTTCTTGACGTGACCCTCCGTCATTATGTACTGCGCTACCAAGGTATTAAAACTTTCCAAGATCTCCATGTCCACGCCACACGCAATTAACAGACGGTACTGCTTCATCTAGTAAGTCCTCCAAGCCCTGGACCTTGTCTTGAGTCCGGAGACCTCAAGTCCCAAGGATTTGCTCCTCGTGCAGCGCCTCGAGAGCCATCACCACACCTCCAGCGACTCACAAAGATTACTGCACATCGGCAAAAACAAGATCAGTGATCTTGGTGGTTGCCGACGGATGCTCCACAATCCTTTGATCTCAACCTTTCCAATACCCGTCAATACAAGCGTTGACAAGTGATGGGGAAAGGACTCACCCTTGTCTCACTCCTGTATTCACAGGAAAGACAGCCGATACACCTGCCCCACACTTCACAGCACTCTCTTCCCAGAATACAGACCATTATCAACCATAGTCCTGCAGAATCCCGCGAGTCGCGAAGATCCTCAGAGTGACTCACGATCCTTATCAACGCCTTCTTGAGATCAACATAGGCTGCAAGCATCCCCTGTCGAAACTCACGTCGGCGTTCCACCAGGACACGAAGCGCTAGGATACGGTCCGTTGTTGACTTACCAGGCGTGAACCCAGACTGCTGAGGTCTCTGATGCTTCACCAGATGGCTGCGAATCCGTGTCAGCAATAGATGGGCAAGCACCTTGCCTGGTACGCTGAGCAGTGTAATACCGCGGTAATTGTTGCAGTTCTGACGGTCCCCTTTCCCTTTCCAGATAGGGACGACCAGCCCCCTTTTCCAGTCAGGAGGAATGGTACCTGATTGCCACACGGCAGTTAGGTATATATATATACTAGCCGCAAAGCCGCCCTCCGGGCGGACTTTTTGGCTAGCTCCTGCGGAGGGCTATTGGTGGTCCTTCGGCCCACCAAACACAGGCTCTCCAGATAGACCCTTCTAACTTTCCTGAAATCATGGATGTAGAAATGTATGTATTAACGCCAACCCATTCACATCACCCCAAACTCATTCACATCACCCCCAACCCATTCACTCACCCATTACACATCACCACACACCCATTCACTCACCCATTACCCATCACCCCCCACCTATTCCCTCACCCATCAACCATCACCCCCACCCATTCACTCACCCATTACCCATCACCCTCCACCCATTCACTCACCCATTACCCATCAACACACACCCATTACCCATCACCCCCCACCTATTCCCTCACCCATCACCCATCACCCCCACCCATTCACTCACCCATTACCCATCACCCTACATCAAGGTTTCCTCAATTCTCGCAACCCACTTTTTTTTCACAATTCTCGCTAATAGGCTACTAAAAAAAAAAAAAAAAAAAAGTGATCGGATCATCTCATAAATGTGCTTAAAACCTTCCCCTCGTCAAGCCGGTTCCAAAAATGTGCCATATGAGGGGATTCCGCCACGGGGGGCGGAACCTATACCACACACACACACACACACACACACACTTTCGCTTATATTATTATTACTAGCCGCAAAGCCGCCCTCCGGGCGGACTTTTTGGCTAGCTCCTGCGGAGGGCTATTGGTGGGCCTTCGGCCCACCACCTGTGTTTGGTGGGCCTTCGGCCCACCAAACATGGACTCTCCAGATAGCCCCTTCTAACTTTCCTGAAATCATGGATGTAGAAATGTATGTATTCCCCCCACCCATTCACTCACCCATTACCCATCACCCCCCACCCATTCACTCACCCATTACCCATCACCCCCCACCCATTCACTCACCCATTACCCATCACCCCCCACCCATTCACTCACCCATTACCCATCACCACACACCCATTCACTCACCCATTACCCATCACCACACACCCATTCAGTCACCCATTACCCATCACTCCCCACCCATTCACTCACCCATTACCCATCACCCCCCACCCATTCACTCACCCATTACCCATCACCACACACCCATTCACTCACCCATTACCCATCACCACACACCCATTACCCATCACCCCCCACCCATTCACTCACCCATTACCCATCGCCCTCCACCCATTCACTCACCCATTACCCATCACCCCCCACCCATTCACTCACCCATTACCCATCACCACACACCCATTCACTCACCCATTACCCATCACCACACACCCATTCACTCACCCATTACCCATCACCCCCCACCCATTCACTCACCCATTACCCATCACCACACACCCATTCACTCACCCCATTACCCATCACCCCCCACCCATTCACTCACCCATTACCCATCACCACACACCCATTCACTCACCCATTACCCATCACCCCCCACCCATTCACTCACCCCCCACCCATTCACTCACCCATTACC
>JACEEZ010002412.1:145834-153334 GCA_016584305.1 Chionoecetes opilio
ATTGAAAAATTATACAAAATAGCGACTTGACTTCGAACTTTCCTAAAGAACAAGATTCAAGCAGTGAGCATGGCAGTAGACATACAAGGCTTTCTCATTGCGCATCATTATTTTTTATTGCAGCCTCTATATGTAGGCTGCCACTCATATTCGCAGCGCCATCATATCCTTGGCCCCTCATATCTTCTATCTGCAGATCATGTCTTTCCAAAAATGTCAGGGTGAGTGTCTCTAGCTCTTCGCCTGTGGTGCTTTCCACGTCACACACTTCAATAAAGCGTTCCTTTATGTATTCGGTATCATGAACATACCGAATTGATGCCTGTTCAGTGTGAGAAATATCATTTGTCTCATCCATCAGAAACAAATATATCTTGGCTGCCCTGATCTCATTCAAAATAGTCTTTCTCACAAGAGTGCCCATAGCCATAACAAGTGCTTGTGGGCCCTTCGGATCCATGTATTGATGTTTGTAGTAGTAGTATATATTAGACAACATGTGATTGCAAACTCCAATCGTGTTGTTGTTGTCGTTGGTCACTGGTCAAAGTGCCTCGGGGTAGACCACGTTCCGTGTGATTCCAACCCTTTGTGTTCCGTGTGATTACAACACACACACACTCACACACGCACACAAACGTCCATGAGTCTACTGAGTTTGTGGAATGCGGCAAGACGTTATCGCAGAGTTATTACTGTAATCTAATACTCCAAAAGTGTTTTTAGCCGAAAACCCCACTTCAAAATGATTCAATCGACATGGGACCAAGCCGCTTACCACCTACGAGTTATTTGCGAAATTTTTAGCCTACGCTGATCAAAATTGAATTTACAGTTTTGGCTACACAAAGCAGACACACACACACACACAGACACACGGCTACTCCTATAGTATATTAGACAAGTGCTTGTGGGCCCTTCGGACCCATGTATTGATGTTTGTAGTAGTAGTATATATTTGACAACATGTGATTGCAAACTCCAATCGTGTTATTGCTGTCGTTGGTCACTGGTCAACGTGCCTCGGTGTAGACCACGTTCCGTGTGATTCAAACCCTTTATGGTCCGTGTGATTTCAACACACACACTCACACACGCACACAAACTGTAAGTCCAATAGTCTACTGAGTTTGTGGAATGAGGCAAGACGTTACCCCAGAGTTTTTCCTGTAATCTAATACTCCTAAAAGTGTTTTTAGCCCAAAACCCCCCTTAAAAATTATTCAATCGACATGGGACCAAGTCGATTACCACCTACGATTTATTTGCGATTTTTTGAGCCTACTCGCATCAAAATTGAATTTACAGTTTCGGCTACCCAAAACAGACAGACAGACAGACAAACAGACAGACAGACAGACAGACAGACAGACAGACAGACAGACAGACAGACAGACAGACAGACAGACAGACAGACACACGGCTACTTCTATAGTATATTAGATAACATCTTTCTGGATTCAATTTGACAGCATCGACACTTGAGGTTTACCATGGGCTGTAGCACGCGGAACAACATTCAAATGGTTGTTTATTACACTATCATACCTTGCAAACAGTTGGAAAAGCTCGAGGAAATTACCTCTGTTCTGAACTTCTGACTTGCTTCACTTGCATCTTTTCCTCTCAATGGAAGTCCTTGCCTTACTAAGTAAAATATTATGTCTTTCAGTCTGTACAATACCTGTCTATATTTCTGTCTCTCTTCAGCTTTTGTAGCTTGACTTTTTTTATCTGCTGCTTCCAGGGACTTTTCCTGTCTCTTTTTCTTGAAGTTATTCAACCTCACCCTAGCAATCATGTGTGCCTCAGGTGATGCTCTTTCATTTTGTCAAGTGCTTGATGCCATTTACTTATTCCGGTAAACCTCCATGCTATTTTATATTTATACTTGTCTTCATGCAGAAACAAGCGACAGCTGAAGCAATACATAGGTACCATCAGTTTCTACAGAATTTTCAAGGTAAGGTCTTGTAGTATAGGCACTTGTTGTGCTGGGTTTATAGGGTACGAAGCTTCGACTTGTTGTGTTGTTCAGGTTCATAATAGGTGAGTTGGTAACTGGTGATTGTCATGTCGTCAGTTAAGAAGCGGCTGCCTTTCAGGCCTCAATAAACCTGGAAGCTACTACGCCGTTTATACACTCCTCCTCAACCTGGTGCACTACTTAACATTGGCGACGAGGATACATGGTTCCCCCTGCTGCCTACCATGCCTGTGTACGATCACCTTGAGAAGTTCCATAGAGACCAGGATTGGGGACGATATATTTCTGTTCTGAAGAATTATTTCGGAGCCAATGGGATCACCGACGGCGTCAAGCAGCGACAAATCCTCCTGTCTTCCGTGGGTCTGGAGACTTACGACCTTATCTGCACGTTGGTGGTGCCCTTGGAGCCGGAAGCTAAGTCATTTGACGAGCTGGTAACGCTTGTTCAGGAACATGTGAAGCCACCGCCGAGCAAGATTGTCTCCAGGTTCAAGTTTTATACTCTGGCCAGGAGGGAAGGAGAGCCCATTTCTTCCTTCGTTCTGAGGTTACGATACGACAGGCTGCCCAGGATTGCAAGTTCACGGACTTGAACGAACACTTGCGGGACAGATTTATTGTTGCGATCGGCAATGACAAGATCCAGACAAGGTTGCTCTCCATGTCGGATGATGTGAGCTTCCCCAAAGCCCTGCAAGAGGCTCTGGCGATGGAATCGGCTCAATCAAATGCAGAAAACATCCAGGCGGCAGCTGCTGCTTCGAGTGTGAGTGATGCCTCGGCTGTTTGTGAGGTTCGTGAAGTGCGTTCTGCTCCAAAGAGTCAATGTTATGGCTGTGGTGGTAACCATTACTGGCGCTTCTGTAAATTTAAGGATGCTGTGTGTCATGCCTGCAGCCGTAAGGGGCATATCAGTAGGGTGTGTCGAGACCCGGTTCACCATCAGCGTCAGGGAAGCCCACAGCCAGTGAGGAAAGACAGTCACGGCAAGAGAAAAGTCACTCGTTCAACTCATCTGGTGGAGCAAGACGATGCTGGTACAGTTTCTTCTGAGGATAGTGATGTGGAGTGTTATACTGTTTGTAACGTGAGTACTCTGAAAATCTCTGCTATTGAAATCACTATTCAAGCTCAATCTAGAAACATCACGATGCAAGTAGATACTGATGCTGCTATTTCACTAATTTCAAAATCAGCTTACAATAATATGTTTAGTGATAATCCTCTTGAAAGATTTAAAAACAGGCTTACTTTATACACAGGACAATCTATCAAGATTCATGGATGTGCTAAAGTGGTTGTTAAGTATGGTGATCAACACGTAAGCTCTTTATCTCTAGTGGTAGTTGAGCAGGATGATCCTTCGCTCATGGGCCGTAATTGGCTATCACACATTCGTTTGGATTGGCCTAACATCTGTAGTGTGGTGCAAAATAGTGTGGAGGATGTCCTCGCTAAATACCCTGAGGTGTTTAGATGTAATCTCGGAGAGTACAAAGGATCACCAGTGAAGCTTTTCTTAGAAGACGGTGCCAAACCTCGATTCTTTAAAGCAAGACCTGTTCCCTACGCAATCAAAGGGAAAGTGCAAGAAGCCATAGAGAAGAATGTGCAGCTTGGTATTTGGCAGCCTGTTGATTATTCTGACTGGGCAGCTCCCCTTGTTCCCATCGTAAAAAGTGATGGTTCTGTAAGACTGTATGGAGACTATAAAGTCACCATAAATCAGGTATGTAGAGTGGATTCCTACCCTTTGCCCAGAATCGAGGATATATTTGCCGAGTTACGAAGAGGGGAAAAATTAACTAAAATTGATTTGCATTCAGCTTATTCCCAGATTCCTATAGATGACCAATACCAAGAATACCTGACTGTAAACACTCACATGGGACTCTTCAAGGTTAGACGGTTACCTTTTGGAGTTAATGCTTCTGTCGGCAATTTTCAGCGCATCATCTGTAATGTTTTGAAGGGATTACAAGGTGTTAGCGTCTATCTTGATGACATTTTGATCACCGGGAAAATGACGAGGAACATCTCCGCACCCTGAAGCGTCTCCAGCAGGCGAGGCTACAGGTCAAGAAAAAGAAGTGTTCGTTTCTACAACCGTCTGTAGAGTATTTGGGTCATCGTATTGATGCTGAAGGACTCCATCTCACGGGCGAGAAGGTAAGGGCTGTAAAGGAGGCGCCTAGCCCATCAAACAAGGCAGAATTATGATAATTTCTCGGGCTCATAAATTACTATGCCTAATTTTTTCCCAACTTGCCTGAAATTTGATCACCGTTGTACCACCTGATCAAGAAGGATGTTGCCTGGAAGTGGAGTAAAGCCGAGCAGGAAACTTTCCGGCGAGCTGCAGACATCTTTAGTACTTCACAAGTGCTTGTTCACTATAATCCTGAACTTCCTCTCCTGCTAGAGTGTGACGCCAGTCCCCGAGGCTTGGGTGTTGTGCTCTCGCATAAGTTTCCAGACGGTACTGAACGCCCAGGGGAGTTCGCGTCCCGTACCCTTACTAAGGCAGAAACTAACTACGCTCAGATTGATAGAGAGGGCCTGGCTCTAGTGTTTGGCGTGTTAAGATTCCATCAGTATCTATACGGTAGAAAATTCACCCTAGTGACAGATCATAAGCCCTTAACTTACCTGTTTGGAATAAATGCAGCTTCCCCTACCATGGCCTCACCTCATGTTCGGCGTTGAACGCTTACCTTATCTGCTTATGACTATAATATTCAGTACAAAAAGGGCCCAGACAATTCGAATGCAGACGCCCTTAGTAGACTTCCACTCCCTGACCTGCCGAAACGTGGACATACGCCGGAGGATCTGAATTTAGTGATTGGGTTGCTGGATTCTGCTGAAGTAGTAAATGCTGCCGTCATACGAAGGGGGACTCAACGTGAGCCAATCCTTTCACAAGTGTTGCAGTGGGTTCAATGGGGTTGGCCTAGTAAAGTTCCTGGGGGTGACTATGGGCCTTATTACATCAGGAGGTATGAAATATCTCTTAAGGATGGTTGTCTCCTGTGGGGTTTGCGTGTAATTATACCAGAAGGATCCCGAGATGGTGCGCTGGGACTACTTCACGACACCCACATTGGTATGGTACGGATGAAGGCGCTGAGTCGTAGCTACGTGTGGTGGCCTAGAATAGATAAGGACGTTGAGAGTACTGTGAAAGCTTGCAGGGAATGTGATGAGCATCAAAATGCCCCTGAAGTTGCTGAACTACATCCTTGGGAGTGGCCTTCTATCCCGTGGTCAAGAATACACGTTGATCATGCTGGGCCATCTATGGGTAAACTTTTTCTCATTGTGATTGACTCTCATTCGAAGTGGCTGGAGGTTAAGTTAGTACCCAATACTTCTACTAACGCCACAACAGACGCTTTAAATTCCATATTTGCGAGTCATGGTCTTCCAGTTACAATGGTTACAGATAATGGGACTGCCTTCACTAGTGAAGAATTTAGAAAGTATTGTCAGAAGAGCGACATCAAGCACATAACGTCAGCCTCGAGACATCCATCCACCAACGGCTTGGCAGAACGAGCCGTCCGGAGCTTCAAGGCTTGTATGAGGAAGATGGATAAATCTTTACCTTGGAGTGTTCGAATCAACCGTTTTCTATTCAAGTATAGGAACACCCCGCAGAGCACTACCCAGCAGACTCCTTCACGGCTACTCATGAACCGAGGGGTGCGGACTCATCTCTCTATGATCCAAAGTGACCTTAATACCAGGGTCCTGAGGAGGCAGGCAACTCAATGCAAGTCTCATGACGTGCGTGCCAGGACTCGATACTTCATGGAGGGAGATAAAGTGTATACGCATTTTGGTGATCCCAAGTTTGAATGGGTTCCGCGAACTATCCAGTTGACAACCGGTCCGTTGTCTTACATAATAATGCTAGTTGACGGTCGTGTGGTGAGGAGACATGTTAACCACATTAGAATCCGCAACACCGAAACCATTATGATACCTAATGATGTTGAATCTTCTTATTTTAGAGAACCGGCACCCGAACTACTGATCCGACACCCGCCCCAGATTATTCCTGAGAAAATCCCTCCGCCATCTCCGGTGCAGAATACTCCGGTTCCTGAGGTCGAAGCTCCTGTGGTTTCGAACTCTCCTGTGCCGAGTGTTCCAGTTACTGAAGCAAGACCTGAGGCAACAGCTGCTGCGAATCTCGACACCACTCCGATGCTGAGGCGTTCCAGTCGTATAAGGCACGCTCCTGATCGCCTTGGATATTAATGGATATGTTTTGTTAGCAACTGATTAATTCGTAAATGTTTATTAATGTATAAGTCCTAGTTAAAGACTTAGGGGGGAAGGAATATGTAGTATAGGCACTTGTTGTGCTGGGTATATAGGATACGAAGCTTCGACTTGTTGTGTTGTTCAGGTTCATAGTAGGTGAGTTGGTAACTGGTGATTGTCATGTCGTCAGTTAAGAAGCGGCTGCCTTTCAGGCCTCAATAAACCTGGAAGCTACCACGCCGTTTATACACTCCTCCTCAACCTGGTGCACTACTTAACAGGTCTGTTCTCATACCAGTGCTTCTGGAAAGAACGGCCCTTTTCATTCTTGGGATAACAATTACAACTGGCTGGTTCGGCCCAGCTGAACAGCATAGTTCACGGAATTCATCATTTGTGTTGATGTTAAACTTGGCTAAGGGTGCTGGATCAGTGGGATACCTCATCAACAGCAAGAAAGAAATACCAGTTGCCTCTCCCGTGCTTGAATTGGCCCTTTTCCGTGGAAAAATCTCTTGATTTTCCATCAAATGTGTGTTATGATCTGCTCTCATCTTTTTCACTGGATGCTGTTCGTTTACCTCCTTAACTTCGTTCACTTGGATTTTCATGTCCTTTGTTTTATGTTCATCGAATATTTTGCCTGAGCTATGAGTTGCTCCTGCTTTTTTTCCAGCATCTCCACTCCTCTCTCCTTCAGTCTCCGATGTACTGGACCTTTCTCTGACACATTGTAAATCTGATTCATCTTCCTGAGTATCATCCTTCTACCCACTTCTTGACAATTTCAGCCATTTTGATCATTTTTCATTACCAGGAGCCAAGACTTGAAGTTCTGTTTCCATTAGTTTCTACAGTCTTTCTTTGCGTGGCATTTCAGTTATGGAAGGAAAAACAAAGTGACCTTATATGTTGAGGTGTTACCACAAAATAAATAGTCTCAATGATTTACTAAACAAGTAATACTAACTAAGGAGGGTAAAACTCAAACGAAAATGAGAAAAAGTGAAATTCAATCCACGTTCTCCCTCAGGAAACTACAAGGAACAATATCTAGAAATCCGCTTGACACAAAGAAATATACACTAAAATTATGACTTTCCCAACGTCCTACGCCTCCCTCTGGGTGCCTTTCCCGTCACGCTTAACATTAACGGTAACAAGAAAATCAATGAACCATGACCAATTCAGCTCACACACTCCCCAACAACTGCAGCTGCCAAAGCAATAGGAAAAAA
>JACEEZ010002412.1:168334-170834 GCA_016584305.1 Chionoecetes opilio
ATAGAAACACTGTCTTTTAAATCAAACTTTTCAACCTCTGATCTTTTTGAAATGAGCTTAGAAGAACCTGGTTCATCTTCCAAAGCTGTTCTTCGTTTTGTACGTGATCGGTTTTTTAGGAAAGTTCGGCAAGATAAGTGAATATAAGTGGGAATCTGCTGTTGTTTGTGTTCTTTTAGCTTTATGATTAAAGCATCCAGTCTGAGTTTTGTAGCATGTTCAATTGACAAGTTGTCTATTATGAAAAGACTTAAGAAATGGGTTCTGTCATGTCTGTAGAGTGGCATAGTATATATAATTCCTACCCAAAAACTTGAATTTGTGCTGTAAAAGTGGTGATCAAGTTAATTGCTCGAAAAAACGTCCACCAAGGTCGTGACGTCACGATCCATACAGGTGCGGGAGGCTACGAAGGCTATGTACGGTGTGTTTACCTATGATGACACCAACAAAGCCATATTAAAAGGAAAGGGGAAATAGAAATCATTGGTGTTATGTGCCAATGTGCACTAACACTGGCAGGTCAACACCAGGGAAGATATTCATCTCAATTCTCAAAGATTATAAGATAAGGAAGCGATGGTGGCTGGCTAGTACGCCGCTTGTGTTATGGTGGATGTACACGCACGCCGGGCGTGTACACCCACAACCTGCCAGTGTTAGTGCACACTGGCACATAACACCAATGATTTCTATTTTCCCTTTCCTTTTAATATGGCTTTGTTGGTGTCATCATAAGTAAACACACCGTACATAGCCTTCGTAGCCTCCCGTACCTGTATGGATCGTGACGTCACGACCACGTCTGAGGTTTTTGCAGTCACGTGACATTAGGTCAACTTTAAATCTTATTTTTATTTTTTTTTTATATTTTTTTTAAATGATGATATTTAGAGTGATTTTAATTGTTTAGGAATCTAATGCCCAACCTTTTACAAAAAAAACTTCTTTAGGCAACTTTTCTATTATAGTTCAAGGGGCTGCTTCTTGTCATCACTACCATGATATATCGAACCCACGTTATTCATAGGGTCACCTTCTCTTGATCCTTCCGCACAATGTACACACACTTTCTTTACATCATGCACTGCGTCCATCATAGTTCAGTTTTGCGTGAATCTTTTTAGTTCTCTGAAAGAAAATGAAAGAGAAATTAATATATGTTGTTGTAAAATATCAGGAGATTTAATCTCAACAATTGCTTTAAGGTTTTGAAGTTTTTCCTAGAAACCTCTAGTAGGCTATGCATGGAGGGAAATATGAAGAAGAAAAGTTGTTAGAGATGTTATTTGCTAGATGCCAGAAGTCACGAGAGAAATTTGATTAAGAAAGATTTTCATTGATTTCAGAAATAGATTTTTAGATTTCAGAAAGAGGACATTTTCTACGAATGAAAGAGTTTTTGGTAAGTTAAAGTAAGGATTTGGCATGATTACGGGCAGAAATATAAAATATAATATATATGTATATGTATATAAATATATAAATATTAATACTGTATATATATATATATATATATATATATATATATATTTATATATATATATATATATATGTATACTATATATATATAATATATGTATATATATATAAATAAACATATTATATATATATATATATATATATATATATATATATATATATATATATATATTATATATATATAATTTTATATATTATATATATATATATATATAATATATATATATATATATATATATATATTATATTTTATATATATATGTACATATATTCATATATGTAATTAATATATATGTATATATATATATAAAAATATATATATACATATATATATATATATATCATTATATATGTATATATATCATATTTCATATATATAATATAAGATATATGTTATATTATATATATATATATATATATATTATATATATATATATAATATATATAATATATCATGAAGTTTCAGGGTGACAGAGACACTCGGTAAACTTGGGGTTGTTTATGCAACGTTTCGCCAAGGCACTTGGCATCATCAGGCTAAAAATAGTTAAAATTTAATATATTATAATGCTAAAAAGCGAACATCTAAAAAATTAATTCTAAGAGACAATAAAATATTCCTATATTTTCTAAAATTACTAACTAATAAATAAAATATAATTTGTACTTAACGGACCTTGGTGTGTATGCTGTCTGAGTTGGTAGAGGACTGAATGAACAATGGTTTTGTGGGTGACATTTCAGCTTGTGTGGGGCGATCGAACCGAGAGTCGGGCAATCGAAACAGTGGTAATCATTTGAGTATATGTAGTTGTTGTGAAATGACTTGGTTATTAAGATCAGGGGACAAGTGCTTGATGTGTATAGCTTCTAATAATTTAGTGTCACTAGGGTAGTGGTGCCTTGGATAGGATACTGAAGTCATTCATAGAAAAAGGGTGATCTAAATCATGTGAGTGTGAGCGGATTGCAGATTGCGAAGGTGAAGAAATGGGTCGACCAGTACGTGCAGAAACAC
>JACEEZ010002412.1:175834-178334 GCA_016584305.1 Chionoecetes opilio
CAGCTGCCTTTCATTCTTCGAGCACAAGAGCTGGCTGAGAGGGAGTTGCTGCTATTTGGTTCACCTTGGTCTCCTCCTGCATGGATGAAAGAAAATGGGATGTTCAATGGGTCGGGCGGTTTGCTGGACGAGATGTGGCAGCCCTGGGCCAACTATTTTGTCAAGTATGATGATTCGAGTAATAGTCATATAAAAGATATTTGTAATGTTTATAAAAATGAAGAAATATAAATGTATAATATGATTTGCTTTATGAATAACGTTTATAATGTGTGTGTGTGTGTGTGTGTGTGTGTGTGTGTGTGTGTGTGTGTGTGTGTGTGTGTGTGTGTGTGTGTGTGTGTGTGTGTGTGTGTGTGTGTGTGTGTGTGTGTGTGTGTGTGTGTGTGTGTGTGTGTGTGTGTGTGTGTGTGTGTGTGTGTGTGTGTGTGTGTGTGTGTGTGTGTGTGTGTGTGCGTGCGTGTGTGTGTGTGTGTGTTTGTTATAGGTTCGTGCAGGCTTACGAGGCTGAGGGAGCACCCATGTGGGGACTCACGACCCAAAATGAACCTCTCACGGGTTTCGAGGTTAGTCACGATTTCGGAACTGTAACGCTCGTTGATTACTTTATTGATCATGAATAGATCTGCAGTTCTAACTAATGTTACTAAACATTGATTATACCAAAACCTAGTTTTTTTTTGTTACACTGCAATCATGACAGAAAATAGACATTACACTTAACACTTTTGGTTTTAACCAAACCCAAATGAATCTGTCCCTCCCAAGGAGGGACAAGATTCCCGCGATTGCCTTAATTTTCAATTTCTAGTTTGTATGTAGAATTCATATCATAGAAAACTCATATCTATAACTACCGTCTTTATTAAAATGCTGCGTAACTTACAGAAGCATTATTTCAGAACTGGATGTGGAACACATGCGCCTGGACAGCAGAGGACCAACGGGATTGGATCAAAACCAACCTGGGACCCACACTGGAGGCCGCCAGTATGCGTCGCCTCCAGCTGATGGTGTTAGATCACAACCGCGACGCCCTACCTTGGTATCCGGCCACTGTAAGTAGCTGTCTAACAGCCATGTTTGACCTCTTGTGGTGCCACAGCCATCAAAACTTTACATATACATATCCTCCAGCCCTTCCAGCTTGCCGTTCTAATTTGTTTTTTGTATTGCACAGATTCTTGAAGATCCTGAATCAAATCAGTTTGTTGATGGCGTGGCGATACATTGGTACGATGACGATAACACGGGCCCAGAGGTGATGAACGAGCTGCATTCTCTTTTCGAGGACAAATTTGTTTTATACACAGAGTCCTGTGACGGTAAGAATCTTCTGAGAAACACGGATTGGCCAACTTTATTCATATAGTTTACAAACACTGATGCTAGGACAATACCTGACGAAATATTTTAGGGAAGACATATTTTTCCTTATTGATATTGGATTGTGCTGCAGTAACATAAACAACTAGGGGGGGGGGGGGCACTCAGTAGAGCGCATACCTCCGCCCGAATATTTCATCAATTGGTTGCCATGGCAACAGTTGTGATTCGATTTCATCCAAAATTAAATCAGTTCTTCCTTATACCAAATAAACTTGGTATACCAAGTTTGGTCCATATCTATTTGTAACCTTTCGAGAAATCCTGTACACTAACAAACAAGCAAACAAACAAACAAACAAACAAACAAACAAACAAACAAACAAACAGACAGATCGGGGTGAAAACAAAACCTCCCTCCAACTTCGTTGGCGTAGGTAACAATACTTAAATGGTGTTGGTCGTAGTGAAATGGGGTTTAAAATTTTTTATTCATCATCTGACTGGTTAATATTTGGATGTTACAGTATATGGAAGTTATTCACTGCACCAGTTTTTTTTCTTCCTTGGCTGGACAGTTTTCAGGTGAGACTTACGACAATACGAGCTGTCGTATTCAAGAATGTTAAGCCCATGTAGAAGGCATCTGATATTTTGCCTGCAAATATGAGTAAAAATCCACCAGGAGCACTTATTAACTACATCTATGGAGAGAAACTCCATTATTTAGATGTGGCTGATGACCAATGCGAGAATATATAATGATATGAATTATACCATTTCCTGTTTAGGTTTGGGATTTATCTTGACGATTCAAATACTCATGCCGCAATAATTTTCACTTACATAGGCAAAAATACGCGGGTTTAACATTGAGGTAACAGAATGCATTTTTTTTTTTAAATTTCAACAAAGATTGTGACTATGAGACTTGTCCTTTAAAAAAGAAAGAAAACCTACTTTACTACTTAGTAAAGAAAACTACTGTTAGAGATAAAGATCAACCATGTCATATGAATATATCTGATAAGCTTCGCTCCCTTCAATCCCATCCTAAGGTATCCATCCCACTAAGCAGCCAATGGATAATGCCAACTGAGTTGATGAACCGGTGCAGAATATATTTGACTGGTATATCTGGTGAATGCGGCTGGTGGTTGACTGGTGCAGGATA
>JACEEZ010002412.1:183334-271038 GCA_016584305.1 Chionoecetes opilio
CGGAACGGCCACTTGAGAATTTGCGGACATATTTGCGTTTGTGAAAGTACATCCGCAAACGCAAATCGTCAACATTTTAGTCTTCCGCAAATCCGCAAACGAATTCGGACTTCTGCAATTGTGGAATTTTCGGTTTGCGGAAATGCTTGTGAAAGTAGCCACCTCTGACACACATAAACACACACACACACACACACACACACACACACACACACACACACACACACACACACACACACACACACACACACACACACACACACACACACACACACGCACCCATAATCTTACCGTTGTAAAATTCCACCATTGGTCTCGTTTCTTATGCAAATACTTTTTAGAATAGCATGTAGAGAAGAAATCGTTACCCTCACTCACTTATGATAATTCTCTTATAATACACATGCAAGAGAAATATTTGTAGAAACAAATAACTTTTGCCTAATTAAATGTCTTACGATAGGGTGTTGTAATAGAAAACAAATACAACATCAGTAATTGTCGTACCTTATGAAAGATTTGGTATATTTTGTTCACAACTCTTTCACACTATTAGTCTTTGTCTTTTTCTCATCCAAATGTATTTTGCAAGCGGATTTAGCTATTGTGTGCTGTAGTTTATTATTAAAACTTAATATGTCTAAGTAGATTCTTCATCATACTTCTCACATATCTATACTTTCCTCTAAGTCCTCCAGTCATCCTCCTGATCTACCTTTCACTACCATTCTTGTTATCTGGCTTTATTCTTCAAATTAATACCTCCCAGTTCTCTAAACTCGACTCCTTCTTCTTACACAACTCTCAGTCACCTTCACCCTCTTCATACCTAGTCCTTTCTGTTCCAGTTTTATTTTTCCTTCGTCTATTTCCCCTCAGATGCGTCTTTCTGTCAGTTCCTTCATGTCCAATTCTTTTATTTTACTCACCCTGGTCTCCCTTCACGAATATTCATCCTTTAGCCTCCCCTCACTCAGCCCACTTTAAACTCTCACTTGTATTTCCTCACTATCATTCATCCATATGGATGGAGGTCCTGGTGATGGCTCTCGAGGCGCTGCACGAGGAGGCCAAGCCTTTGGGACTTGAGGTCTCCTGGCTCAAGACCAAGGTCCAGGTGTTTGGAAACTTACTAGATGAAGCAGTACAGTCTGTTCAAGCGTGTGGCGAGGACATTGAGATCTTGGAAAGTTTTACATACCTTGGTAGCGCAGTCCATAATGACGGCGGGTTACGTCAAGAAGTCTTACGGCGGATTGGCATAGCCCACGGTGTTATGGACTCGCTCAACGGGAGTATTTGGCGTTGTCGGTACCTGTGCAGGAGGACAAGGATCCGGATCTTCAAGTCGCTTGTGATCCCTGTCTTACTCTATGGTTGTGAGACATGGACACTAAATAGTGACTTGAAGAGACAAATCAATGCCTTTGGTAATAAGTGTCTTCGCAGAATCATGGGGTATCGCTGTGATGATTACGTGTCAAATCAGCGATTGTACCGTGAGACTGAATCGAGGCCTATTACCTGCATAGTCCGTCAGCGCCAACCTCGGCTATATGGGCATGTGGCACGCTACCCTGAAACCGATCCTTCCCATCGGGTTGTATCTGTAAGAGACAATCCGGCGTGGAGGAGGCCAAGGGGGCGCCCACAAGGCTCGTGACTGGGGCAAGTTGATGTTTCTTGTCGAGAGCTGCTTGGTATGGGAAAGGAGCCTGCATGGGAACTCACGCGTGGTGACCCCCGGGAGTGGCGTCGTAGGGTGGGCGAGGCGACGCGCCCCCCGCCGTATGCCCCCAATGATTGATTGATTCATCCATATGCCTCTTCTCACTCAGCTCTATTTTTCCTTTTCGCTTTGTTTATATCTTCCTCTTCTACTCTTTCCGCCAGGTACTTTCTCCTATTTTCCATCCCTTTTGCAGAAATCCGGGGAGTTCTACAAACAACCCATGTTCTACGCGATGGGTCACTTTAGTAAATTTGTGGCTCCCGGAGATCGACTCATTTCCTCTGCTGTATCTGAGGGGTCCGAACACGTGAAGGTGGCTGCTTTCCGGCACAACGAGGATTCTACCGTTATCCTGCTTAACATGTAAATAGATGAACGTTTTACGAACAGTACTTCTCACCATAATAAAACACAAATGCACTAAATTTAGATGATGTTTAATATGAGCGTTCAATGTATGGACAGCGAATTGTAATTATTCTCTGTTATGACTTTTGATAATTTATTTTCATTTACCTTTAATTTTTCAACTTCTTTTATTAGGGGCGAGGACGATGAGACGGTGAGTATGGACCTGGGAGGTGGTCAGGAATTCATCAACTTTGTCATGCCAGCCAAATCCCTCGTTACCGTTTTGGCGGCTACGCAGCCTGGCGCTCACTAAGATAGGACGACAAGACTCCTCTTCTTCCTCCTCCTCACTTTCATGAATCATGATCATGACCGAAGGAATAAACGAAAGCTGTGCATTGGAATAATACATATCCTTAAGTAGGTTAGATAATTGAAGTAATAAAAGACCATTTGCTATGTTATCCTAAGCAGAATAACTAGCAAAAAGGCAAACAAAGCTTGTCTCTTTTCATGAAGAAATAAAAAAAAAAACCGACAAGTCACACACAAACACATACACACACACACACACTCATGAATGTTTGAAAAATGTTTATATAATGTTGATCGTAGTCTCATAATTCATAATAGTGTTTGAAAACCAGTCTAAATACTATGTCCTGAATAATGCAAATTCAATAATTTAGTGTTGTAACAACTACGTGTGAATTTATTCCAAAAATTGGCAATGAAAATTGTCAAAATATATCAATTTTTATATAGTAGTAAAAATCAACCATGTGTGTATGTGTATCATTCACCTACGGTCTTGATCATGCAAAGTACTTATTATTTCTCTCCCGGAAAGAGCTTAGAGCTCACAGTGATCAATATATGGGTAGAGCTGATATCAGGCCCGTAGCCACGGGGTGGCGATGTGGGGCTTAGCCCCCCCCTTTTATGTTCCCTCTTACTTACTCTATTCTAATTTCTTATCCAAAGCTGGCTGTTGCGTAGTATATGCACGCAATGGCATCATTTTGCTCTCGTGTCTACGGTCTTGAATCTTCAATATTTTCTACCATCTGGCTTCGACTTCAATGTCACTCTCTATACTAAATTAATCTGCACCGTATATCTTTCGCCTAACACATCAGACAATGTAAAATTCATCGACTATTTTATATCTTGAGTAGAGCACGTCCTAACAGATTTTTCGTCTGCTGTTATCTCTATTCTTGGGGATATCAATTTTCACCACCAGCCTTACCTTTCATCCTCTTTCACGGACCAGCCTGGTGAAAAACGTACAACTTTGCTATCCCTAATGATCTAGAGCAGCTGTTGCAGCACCCTACCCGTATTCCTGACCGCCTTAGAGACATGCCCATAATTCTTGACCTTTTCTTAACATCCCACCCTTCATCTTACTCTGTTAAACTATTCTCTCCGTTGGGCTGCTCCGATCACAATCTTATTTCTGTAGCCTGTCCTATCGCTCTGATGCTGCCTCTGAACCCATCTATGTGTAGGTGCTTCTAGCATTACACCTCAGCTAAGGGGGAGGACCTAAGGCAGTACGACTCAGATTTTCCATGGAATTATTATTGCTTCCATGTCAGAGACCCATCTCTTTGTGCAGAGCGCATAACTGAGGTCATTGTCTCTGGCATGAGATCATACATTCCACACACTTTCTCTAATCCTAAAGCCTGTAAACCTTGGTTTAACTTATTTTGATCTCGTTCTGTCTAAGACAGCGTTTCTTACCCTTTTTCGACCTCAGCACCCCCTGTAGTCAGGTCTAGGAAGTCCACACCCCTTATTTCTGGCTAACATCTGGTTACAGAGACTACAGTTGCTGCACTACTACAGGGATAAAGTAGATTGATAGATAGATATAGACATTTTAGTTTTAAGGCGCAGCAACTGCTGGGTTATTGACACCTGTTTACATAAGAGACGGTAAAAGTAATATTAAAAAACAAATTTGAAGATGTAATCAAAATATATAAAAGAACAAAATATATATAAGAACAATAGTGCATTAAAAGCAATAACAAAATAATATTAGAAATATAATTACTTGTTGAGAAGGCCAACCCTCTCAATAAAGGTATGGACCTCACGTCCCGGGGATAGATAGATATTATAGCTTTAAGGCACCACAACTGCGGGGTTATTGACGCCGGCTTAGATAAAGTATAGTGAAGTGAAGTACTGCTTGATCATTTGTTTTGTTCATTCTCCAAAAATAAAACACCAGGATGCCAATACTATCGGCAAAAGCAATGGAATGATCATCTCAAGCGCTGCCCTTGCCAGTCCAGGGTATGCGCTACCAACTGATCACACCAGAAGCCAGACAATGATAATGTACGGAATTTTGTCTGACAGCCCTGGTTCACCTGCAGATCAATAAGCTCTTCCTTTAGGTTGTCAGCATCACTCATGTCTGCCAGGAAGGGCTGCGGAATCCATTCTGGAAATGTATGATCCTTGGGAAAGTACTTTGTCATGGTGGTCTCAAGGTGCGAGAGGTAAGTAACAATATGTTCTACAAGCATGGGACTGTCTTATTCCCCAATGTCTCGTCCAGGATAGGAAAGCTTCCCACATTCTTTCCCTGGTTTACACGATTCCAGAGTGAAAGCTTCTTCTTGAAGGCTTCTACCTTCGCTGCACAAACAATATTGTTAGCAAACGTACTTTGCATGGAGAAGTTGGGTTCATTCAAATGGCTGAAAATGTCTGCCAAATAAGAGAGAGAGAATATAAACATTTCGTCCTCTAAATTTTCAGCGAACTTATTCCGATACTCTCGGATGAATACTGAAATATCATCCTTGATATCTGCAATACGGGTCAGGATTTTCCAACGTGAGAGCCACCGCACTTCAGTGTGGAAGAGAAGGACTTAATATTCACTTCCCATCTCCTCACACTGTAACTTGAACACTCTGTGTCTATGGTTAAAAGGACGACCCCGGATGAAATTCACAACTTGAACACAGACAGACATAACTTCTTTGAGGTGAGGCGGCAACGTTTTGCAGCCAAAACATGGCGATTGAGAAGGCAGTGCTTCATGATATGAACATTGAACATTGATATGAACATGAAAATTGCAGAATCATTGCAGAATGGACTCGGTCATCAGGTGGTCAGTGCAGAGTCATTAGGGAGCTTTAAAGGGAGGCTGGATAATTTCATGGATGGGGATTTTTTTTTTTTATTTTTTTATTTATTTACATGAAAGGTGGATGTAGGTAGTGTTTAGTAACAGGAACTACCATGTGTAGGTCTCCCAGCCTCTTGTAGCTTCCTTATTTTCTTATGTTCTTATGTTTTTATGATGATATCTGGTACCCTCTTCTTAACCAAAGCAGTAAAGCCAAACCTATTCCCTATCATGGCTGGGGCACCATCTGTGCAGACCGACCCTATACCTTCTCCCACTTGATATGATGCTTCTCAAAGAACTCGTCCAAGAGTCGGAATACATCCGTTGCCTTCGTCGTCGTTGGCAATGCCTCGCAGAAGAGGAATTCATCTTTAATTTCACCATCCTTGATGTACCGGTTATACAAAATCAGTTAGACTCATGTTGGAAACATCAGTTTCATCCAACTGGAGACTGATGCAGATGGGACTGTCCATAATCTCCTGAATAATCTGGTCCAATATGTCGCAACTCATATTTGCAACTCTTCCTGTGATGATATCGTTGGACAGAGACACTTCTTTCATCTTCTTGGCTGCCTTTGTTCCAAGAACCAATTCTACCATCCGAATGGTGCATGGCTTAACCAGGTTTTGCGGAGACAAATGCGAAGCCTTCTCCCTGATCGATGCACTGGTATGCCACCTCATAGGAAGCTTGCAAATTGGGTTTCTGCACTGGCTTGAATCCAAGTCGGGGTAGTGTGCCTTTCTTGTCATTATCTAGCCCTCTTACCCTGCAGTCGATAGTCTGTTCATGTTCTGCAACTGGATTCTTCACCTGGTGTTCTTGGAGTCTAGCATACTTCAAATTTGAGTTGCAAATAATGAAATGGCAGGTCATACACTGTGCACGGTCTGATTCTCCACGATCATCCAGGAGTGCAGTGAAGGCAGACGTGACATATACGTCACTTCATTTACGTGTCTTTGGCATTGCAGAATCACACAAGCCTATGGACAAAACAAAGAAGCTGTTAACAAAACAGCAAACAATCTAACTTAGACATTTGACCTTCACAATTAAATTGATTGGTGTTTTGACCATAGAGGTAAAGTTGCTCCCAAAAACTACTTCATAAAATTGGAGCAACTATATACTTTATGAGTGATGTTAACTGAGAAACAAACAAACAGACACAGACGAACACATAGTATTATTACACCTTCGGGGGTAGAGGTAATGATAATATGTGTACAATTTATAGTCAGCCAATGATATTTTTAATAAAAACAGCTGAAAGTTTTAATGTTTAGGGTAGGCTCAAACATTATCCAGTCCCAGTAAATTGTTGCAGATTTGAACAAGCGTCATCAATACATTCATCTATAAAAAAATGATGCGAATCATTGAAAAGAGAGAGAGAGAGAGAGAGAGAGAGAGAGAGAGAGAGAGAGAGAGAGAGAAGAGAGAGAGAGAGAGAGAGAGAGAGAGAGAGAGAGAGAGAGAGAGAGAAGAGAGAGAGAGAGAGAGAGAGAGAGAGAGAGAGAGAGAGAGAGAGAGAGAGAGAGAGAGAGAGAGAGAGAGAGAGAGAGAGAGAGATTATATGAGTGAGTTAGAGCGAATGAGAAAGAGTATACCATTTAATTGATTCGATTTAATGAATTTCAAAGAATTCTGTCTTACCAGAATTACTGGAACTTGAAGTTAAGGCGAAACACAACGATGCGGGGGCTTGAGCTGTATACGTACTGCTACTACGCAACTATACTGCCTGCAGCGGCGCGGTCTCACTGTCTCACGTCAGACATCAGCACTCGAGTGCAAGTACACTCTCAATAAAAGTCAGTATAATGAGGTTAATGTTTATCAAAAAAAATAGTACTCCTGTCAAAAAGTATCCCTTCGATACTTTTATATCCATTGCAAGGAACTCGCAACTAATATTGTACTGCCATATATGAAACATTTCCCAGCACCCCCTAACATTGATTTCAGCACCCCAGGGGGTGCTAGCGCCCCAGGTTAAGAAACACTGGTATAAGATAAAGAGGCGGCTCACAGACGGTACCGTAATCATCAATCTCCTGAAGCTCATGATCTATGTATTTCTGCCCGTAATCATGCAGTACCAAACCTTTTCTTCAACTTACCAAAAACTCCCTCATTCATAGAAAATGTCAACATTTTTCTGAATCAAACTCCTTTTGTGACTTCTGGCACCAAGCTAAGAACATCAACATATTTTCTTCTGCATCTTTCCCTTCTATGCTTGACCCAGATGGCTCCACAGCTGTCTAATCTATGTACTATTTTTAAAGCTGAACCTTTTGCTCTAGCCTTTGCTCTAAATTCCACTCTGGCTGATGAAGGGCTTGTTCCTCCTTCTCCTCCAATCTCTGACTATATTATGCTTGTTATTAGGATCCTTCGTAATGTTGTTTTTTATACCCTCTCTGGTCTTGATCCTTGGAAGGCTTACGTTACAGACAGAATCTCTCCTATGGTTCTCAAAAACTGCACTTTTGTGCCTGCACCCTGCCTGGAAAACTTTTCCTGCTTTGTTTATCTACATTCACTTGTCCTTCTTGCTGGAAGTTTGCTCACATTCAACCTGTTCCTAAGAAGGGTTACCGTTCAAATCCTTTAAACTACCATCCTATTGCTTTGACTTACTGCCTTTCTAAAGAGCTGCAAAATTATGAACATTTTAAATTTACAGCCCTTATTTGATACAGAAATTATAAAATTATATTTTACTTGTTTTCGTAAAAAAATATAAAGTTCGTATTTATATAATACGTTATTATAATAATTGGTAAAAAAAATGCAAATTTTGCATATTTATAAGCTACTCAAGAGAGTTTGAGTGATATAATGGTATATGAAAAGCGTTTTTCATAGTTTCTTGTAATCGGTAGTGTTATTTTGATATACACAAGGAGAGTTACTTTTTTTAAAACTATATACCCCTAAATGTAGTTTTTCAAGGATTTTAGTTAGCTATTTATGGATGATGTGTATCTTTTTCTCCAAATTGAAGAATATACGCCTACTTGTAGTTTAATTCGTACCTATAAATAGCTTTACATAACTATATATCTGATATTTGCTACAATTACATTTTGCAAAATCAATACCTATAAATGTTATTTTCATGCTAATTACTTATCAACTTGAATTTTAAATATAACATATTTTCAAGTGTTTATGTATTTTTCATGAGCTGCACAATAATGAAAATTGACAGTTTTCAGCCCTTATTTGATAAAAAAATTGAAACTGAAATTATAGTTGTTTTCGTAAAAACATAAAGTTTGTATTATTTTAAGCTAATCAAGAGAGTTTGAGTGATATAATGGTATCTAAAAAGCGTTTAAATTATTTATTGTTTGCTCTAGTGTTATTTTGATATACTATATATACAAGGAGAGCTACTTATTTTAATGCTATATACTCCAAATTGCAGTTTTTCAAGGATTTTAGCTATTTATCGATGATATGTATTTTTTATTAAATACATATTAAAGTATATACCTACATAGCTTCATATCTGATATTTGCTACATACACAGTTTGCAAAATTAGTACCTATACATATTAATATAACGTTTTTTCATGTGTTTTAATTTGTTTTTCAGGAGCTGCAAAATGTAGAAAATTGACAGTTTTTTGTCCCTTTTGTGATATAGAAATTCGTAATTGAAATTATCGTTGTCGTGTTAAAAAATGCAAAGTTTGCATTTATGGTAATCAAGGGAGTTTCAGTAATATAATGGTATATGAAAAGTGTGTTTCATACTTTCTTGTTTTCTGTAGTGATATTGTGATATATAGAAGAAAAGTTACTTATTTTAATGCTATATACTCCAAAATGTAGTTTTTTTCATGGTTTTAGCTATTTATCGACGATATGTAGTTTTGTTTTCTCCAAATAGAAGTATATACGCCTATTTATAGATTAATTCGTCCCTATAAATAGGTTTACAAAACTACATATCTGATATTTGGTTACATATGCATTTTGAAAAATTAGCACCTATAAATATGTGTTTTTCATGCTATTTACTTATCAATCTTAGCCTTAAATATAACGTTTTTAAAATGCTTTAATGTGTTTTTCAGGAGCAGTGAATTGTTGAAAAAGGACAGTTTTTCAGCTCTATTTTAATAAAGAAACTCTAAATTGAAATTATAGTTGTTTGCGTAACAAATGCAAATTTTGCGTATTTATAAGCTACTCGAGAGAGTTTGAGTGATATAATGGTATATGAGAAGCGTTTTTCATAGTTTCTTGTTTTCTATAGTGTAATATTGATACATAATGTACAAGGAGAGATACTTATTTTAATGCTATGTACCCTAAAATGTATTTTTTTCAAGGATTTTAGCTAATTATTTTTATCGATGATATGTAGTTTCTTTTTCAACAAATTGAAGTATATACGCCTATTTATAGTTTAATTCGCACTTATAAATAGCTTTACACAACTACATAATTGGAATTTGCTTCATATACATTTTGCAAAACTAGCACCTATAAATATGTGTTTTTCATGCTATTTACTTATCAATTTTAATCTTAAATTTTACGTTTTTTCAAGTATTTTCATGTATTTTTCATGAGCTGCAAAATATCGAAAATTGACAGTTTTCTGCCCTTTTTTGAAAGAAAAATTCTAAATTGAAATTATTGTTTTTTTTGTTAAAATATGCAAATTTTGCATATTTATAAGCTACTCAAGAGAGTTTGAGTGATATATTGGTATATGTAAAGCGTTTTTCATAGTTTTTTGTTTTCTGTAGTAATATTTTGATATATGCAAAGAGAGTTACTTATTTTAATGCTATATACCCCAATATGGTTATTTTTCAAGGATGTTTGCTATTTATCGATGATATGTAGTTTTTTCTCCAAATTGAAGTATATAAGACAATTTATTGTTTAACTCGTACCTATAAATAGCTTTACGTAACTTTATATATATTATTTGCTATGTTTACATTTTGCAAAATTAATACCTATAAATATGTAATTTTCATGCTACGTATTTACTTATCATTTTTAATATTAATTTTTTTTCTTCAAGTGTTTTAAATTTTAATATATCTTTCAAGAGCTGCAAAATTATGAAAACTGACAGTTTTCAGCCCTTTTTTGATAAATAAATTATAAAATGAAATTATAGTTTGTTCTTTACTGACGGTGCAGAGAAACTAATCTTGGAGGGTGCTACATTTACTGGAGAGGTATGTACAGCTGTGTGGCAGGATACAAACTAAAGCTACGTGATATGAGCCCTCAGGAACTCACGTGCTATGAAACAGAATCATCCACATTCGAACCACACAAAAGATAATTCATACACTCGTTCACTGGTAAACATTCACCTCATTCACCTCATACAACTATCGTAAACCTCCAACAAGACATCTGGACTCCAAGATGTCTAAACTTATCTCCTATTTATATATCTGAATCCCCCATCGCATCTCCAGTCGCTCTGGTGGTCGCCGCTGGCGACAACTACGGCGTGTGGCGTCTGGATGCTCCTCTGTATCTCCGCGCGGCGCTCTGCGTGGTGCCGGATCCCGTGCGCTGTCATGTCCCGCTGGAGTTTTCGCCGTAGATGTAGACTGAGGGACGCTCTCCGCCAGCATCGGATGATGAGGGCGGAGAAACTTCCTGTTCCTCCATAGGATGCGGCCACTGCATATCTTGATGAGGTAGTCTCTACGAGATCCGATGTCAACGATGACGCCTACACGATCCCATCGACCGCTCATGTGCACGTGTTCAAGCACGTCGACGTACGCACCGAGATGCAGGCGTGGAAGCTGTCGAGCCGTGGAATCGTGCCATGCCTTGGCCTAACTTTTGAGGTGCTCAGCGGTGGCGTCACAATCGTCAGCTGCTCGCTGCCATTCCGCGGCAAACGATCGATGATGTGCAGGTACTGCTGATCTCATGGGATGACCAAACAGTACCTGGGCTGGTGATCTCCCAGCGGCGCGAAGAGTGTTTCTCAGCTCCAGCAATCCACGGGCAAAGTCATCCTCGTCTAGGTCTCCCGCCCTAGTTGTCGTCATTATCAGTTTCTTGACGGTCTTAACTGCAGCTTCTGCGTGTCGATTGGCTCGAGGGTTGTATGGGGACGTCACTCGGTGTTCCACCCCCCCACCGAGCCAGGAAGAGGACGTAACACGGACGACATGAATTGCGACCCGCCGTCAGTCCTCAGGACAACCGGCACGCCCGTGTCTGCAAAGACTGAGTGCAAGGCAGTGACTAGATGAGCTGTTGAAGCTTGTCGTGGGCACGATGACACATATGGCCACCCAGACTTACGGTAGACGTAAACCAGGTAGGTACGGCCAGCCAAGTGGAAGTAAGCAGAAACTGACTGAAAGACTCGGCTCGGTGGGTCGTGGTCTTGCCACAAAGGCTCGTTTTGATACTTTGGGAGAATGGGACGACATAGGTGGCAACTAGAGACGACATTACCGATATCATTATCAATCTCTGGCCAGTATGTGGTCTGTCGAGCCCGACGTTTTGTACGGTCCATCCATTGGTGACAGTGGATGTCGTGGAGGCGCGACAGTATCTCACGTCGAAGGCTGCGAGGAATAAGTAGCCTGGGCCCATATACGATGAGGTCGTCGTCCAGGGCGAGTTAACTACGGATGCCCCAGTATGGCTGTAGCTGGGGACCTAATTCGTGGCAGTGCTCAGGGAAGCCGTCGATGATGGCCTCCCTCAGGGTCTGGTACTCTGGGTCTCGTGTCGCGGCAGCACGCACCTTTTCCAGCGTCTGGTCCATGAGGGGTGCCAGTCGGGTGCCCTCCTCACATACGGCATTAAGGGCAGCTACCACAGCCTTATGTAGGGGATCAGACTCTTCACTCCCCACTTCTTTGCCACCGTCTGCAGGATCTGGAACCGGCGCACGTGACAGAGCGTCAGGAGCACAGTTGGAAGAGCCCTTCTGCCAGTGCGCTGTGAAGGTGTAGCTGGATAGTTTTTCCCGAATACGTTGCAAGCAGGGATTCTCGATCTCGCTCAGCAGTTTGAGTTCAATATTGGAACCAAGGGGCGATGATCGACGATGAGGTCAAAATGAAGAAGGCCTGTGAGGTAGGTGTCACATTTCTTAACCGCCCAGAGCACTGCAGCTAATTCCATCTCTATAACTGCGTATCACGATTCAGCATCAGTGAGGAGCCTTAACCCGCACTGCACGAGCTTCCAAACCTCGCCGTGTCACTGAAGGAGAACTAAGCCGAAGCCATTCATCCTGGATGCGTCAGTCTGCAACATACTTGGTAATGTTGGGTCGAAAAAAGCCAGAACAGGAGGTGTTACCAAACAGCCTTTCACCCTCTCGAAGGCTTCATCATGCAGCGGAGACCAATGCCATTCGTTCCGGGGCTTCAGGAGGTCTCTGAGAGGTTGTGAAGCATCTGTTATTGCCGAGGAGAAACCACCGAGCTGATTTGTGAGGCCCATGAACGAGCGAAGGTCTGTTAGATTCTGCGGCCTTGGAAAATCAGTTAGTGCCTTAATCTTCCGAGTGTCGGCGGTGTAACCTTCAACAGTAATGGTGCAGCCACAGAAATTCACGTTATTTCGGGCAAACTTAAATTTGTCGGCATTCAAGGTGATTTCATACTGGTCACAGCGCTGTAAGATGGTGATGACGTGGGCGAAGTGGTCCCTGTACGAAGCATCGTACGCCAAAACGTCGTCCACGATCTTTGCCGTCCGTGGAGAGTCACCAAATGCCTGGTCACCGCGCCGGTTATACTCGTCGCCGGACGAAACCAGCACGCTTAAACTTGAAGCGGCCCCAGGGCCTTATGAAGCAGGACACCAAGCTGTTGGGTAGTCCACCCCGACGATGATGTCTTTAGCGACCAGGTCATTCAGCTGAGTTTTAATCTCCGCACGCCAACTGTAAGGAATGATGCGGGAAGCTGTTACCGCAAAGTGTTTAGCGTCATTTGCAAGCTGGATGCGCATAGGGTCTCCATCCATTTCCCGCAACGTCTGTGAGTCACCAAAGACTCATGGAAAGGCCTTAACTATGGTGGTGGCGTGTTCTACTCGCAGTTGTGGCGTGGGATCATGGCGGTGTGGCCACCGGGGCAGCACTACTGGCGGGGTAGATGATGACGCTGACAACTAGGTCTCAACGACCGGTTGGATCTACGCAGGGAAATCCGGTGGCAGGATATCCAGAACAATGAAGTCGTACCAACTCATTAAGGTTCCCTTCATCTCCTTGACGACGGATACAACAGTCGTGGTACGCTTGTTACCCAGCTCGAGCTCTGACGAGAAGGTTCCCAGGCAAGTGAGCTGATAGTCACCCACGGCGAAGAGATCATCACTGCCAGGGACTTGTAGGGCTGCTTGAGCGATACCCAGGGACATGGCCACGTCAAACCCCATGACTGCTGCTTCTGCTCCTGAGTCGGAGGTCCAGACAACTGGATCTCGGTCAGTTGGGTGGGTGGCGCAGACCACCACCTTCGGGGCGGGACGTGCAGACACCTGGTTGGTGTACACTCCTGACAGTACCTGGTGAATGTCTGCATTACGCTTCTTTGGCCCCTGGCCTCGTTTCGAAAAGTGATTTGGGAGACCCTGTGAACCTTGATCACCTTGGGCCTGAGCGGGGCTCCGACACACTGCTGCAAAATGGCTTCGCTTACCACAGTTCAAACAGTCTTTATCCACTACTTTGCACATTTGCATATCTCTGTGACCGTTCTTGCCACACATGAAACGCACACTGTCCTTAACTTTCACACTAGCACTGGGAGACATGCGTTCTTGCTTGTAACGAGACACTTTGGCTGACGTATGACTCGTAGAGTCCCGAAGCACTGCACTGCTCACGTTAGCATTTTCAGAAGCTCGGCATATGTCGATGGCACTTTGCAATTTCAAGTCTTTCTCCTCAAGCATGCGTTTCAATGCTTCCTGATCACGAGTACCAACGAAAATCTGTCTCTCAGACGATTGTCTAAACCAGTTTCACAGAAATAACAGAAATTCGCTATTTCCTTCACAGCACACAGAAAATCGTCAAAGATTTCGCCCGGTTCTTGAACTGTGTGTAGAAATCCCTCCGGTCCATGATGACGTTACGTTGTCCTCGTAGATGCGCCTCCTTCGCATCGAGGACCTGGTCCAATCCTGCGTCGTCAGCTACAGTGATCACGTAACGAAGCGTTCGTGTCCACTCGTCATCAAGCACTGACACGAGGGCTGCTCTTTGCTGCACGGGGGGCAAAGAGGAAATCTTCGTCAACGTCACGTAACACGTGAGCTTGTGGCGCTAGGCATCAAACTCCCGCAGGGAAGCCGAGGAGGATAAGTGCGGGGCGATTGCGGCGCCGGTGGAAAACTTCACCTGTCGTGGTGAGCTGTGGGCGGTGCCGGCTTGGTCGTCTACATGGTCGCCACTTGCCACCTGTTGAGGCACTACACGCCCCAGGATCTGGCTCATGCGCTCCTCCCTACGCTGGGATTCTTCCTGGGCATGCCTGGCCATATCCGCCTGCTGCGCTAGCAGCGCCGTCAGCTTCTCCATTTGCTTCTCAATGATAAGGCAGAGACTACTGCGCCATGTTCTATCCCGTCGGTGTAGAAAACCTAATCTTGGAGGGTGCTGCATTTACTGGGGAGGTATGTACATACAGCGGTGCGGCAGGATACAATCTCTAAGGCTACGTGATATGAGCACTCAGGAACTCACGTGCTATGAAACCGTGCCCGGACAGATGACCGACAGACACATGACCGAAGGACATTTGACCGAACAGACATTTCACCGACGGACATTTCACCGAACGAACATTTGACCGAACGGACATTCATCCGAATGGACATTTGATCGAACTAAAATTTTAGTTAGACGTAAACGACCGAACAGACAACTGGCAAAGTTGTTGTTCCCTTTAATACTTATACAAAATATACATGTAGGGAACTTCATCAAATTCACTTATGAAAATATGTCACACTCGTTAACGTACTCATACTAATAAGAAATAGTCTGCCTTATTCGAAAACAATTAGTTTTATTTTCCCAAATTTCACTTTAATTAATGGTCGGTGGCTTGTTTGAACTTTTTAGCAACACACGAAACCAAACCAACGTTAGCCAGCTATCCTAGACGCCTTGTAAATTAAAGAAAGAGCCAGACAGTCAGAGGATATGACATCTACAATCATACAAAACTGCACCAGACTTGATGTTGCTGGTGCTCTTCCTAAAAAAGAAACACTTGCAAGAATGGTGCACAGACAATGCATAGCACAAGACGGGGACGTTTTAACTGGCGACTTACGGAAAACAGTAAGAGAAGACTTTATCGTTCATGCTAATGACAACCTGCTAAATCTGTCGACGCCTCGAAACTTATAGCTTCCTGCTTTCAAAGACCATTGGTTGTGTGATGCGACTTTTGAATATGAATCATTAATGAAGCAAAAAAAAAAGGAAATAAAAATAACAAACCATTGAAAATAAGAGAAGAAAATAAAAACTAAATTAAAAAGGCCACATATTCATTCGACCCAATATCCGTTCTGTTAAATTTGTTTCTTCGGTCGTTTACGTCTGAGCTGAAAGCCAGTTCGGTCATTGCCCATGCGGATAAATATACGTTCAGACAAATGTGCCTTCGGTCAAATGTCCGTTCGATCAAAAATCAGTTCGGTGAAATGTCCTTCGGTTAAATATCCGTTCGGTCAAGTGTCCGTCGGTCATCTATCCGGGAGCCCTATGAAACAGAAACATACACATTCGAACCACACAAGAGACAATTCATACACTCTTTCACTGGTAAACATTCACCTCATTCATCTCATTCAACTATCGTCCACAGTTGTTTTCGTTAAGAAATATAAAGTTTATATCTATATCAAGAGAGTTTGAGTGATATAATGGTATTTGAAAAGTGTTTTACATTATTTCTTGTTTTTGGTAGTGTTATTTTGATATATACAATGAGAGTTACTTAATTTAATGCTATATACCCCAAAATGTTGTATTTTCATGTATTTTAGCTATATATCAATGATATGTAGTTTTTTCTCCAAGCTAAATTATATACGCCTATTTATAGTTTAATTCGCACCTATAAATATCTATACATTACATATCATATACATATTATCATATCTGATATTTGCTACATATCCATTAGGCAAAATTAGTGCCTATAAATATGTATTTTTCATGCTATTTACTTTAAAATTTTAGACTAAAATATAACGTTTTATCAAGTGTTTTAATGTGTTTTTCATGAGCTGTAAAATGTTAAAAAATGATAGTTTTGACCCTTATTATTATTAATCATAATATAGCAATTCTAAATTGAAATTATCGTTGGTTTTGTAAACAAATGCAGTTTGTATTAATATTAGCTAATCAAGAGAGTTTCAGTAATATATTGGTATATGAAAAGCGTTTCTCATAGTTTCTTGTTTTTGTAGTGATATTTTGATATATAGAAGGAGAGTTACTTATTTTAATGCTATTATACTCTAAATGTAGTTTTTTCAGGGAATTTAGCTATTTATTGATGATATGTTGGTTTTTCCTCCAAATTGAAGTATATACGCCTATTTATAGTTTAATTCGCACCTATAAATAGCTTTACACAATTACATATCTGATTTTTGCTATATTAACATTTTGCAAAATTTAATTTGTAGCTTATAATATGTATTTTATATGATCTTTACTTATATTTTAATCTTAAATATTTCATATTTTCAAGTGTTTTAATGTGTTTTTCATGCGCTGCAAAATGATAAAAATTGGCAGCTTTCTGCCTCTTTTTGATAAAGAGATTCTAAATTGAAATTATAGTAGTTTTTCGTAAGAAATTGCAAATTTTGCATTTATATAAGCTACTACAAGAGACATTTATACAACTACAAGAGAGTTTGAGTGATATAATGGTATATGAAAAGCGTTTTTCATAGTTTCGTGTTTTATGTAGTGTTATTTTGATATATACAAGGAGAGTTACTTATTTTAATGTTATATACCCCAAAATATTGTTTTTCAAGGATTTTAGGTAATTTTCGATGATATGTATTTTTTCTCTAAATTGATGTATATGCGCCTATTTATTGTTTAATTCGCACCTATAAATAGCTTTACACAACTACATATCTGATATTGCTACATCTACATGTTACAAAATTTGCACCTGCATGGTGTACCTGTTGCACCAATATGGATTTTTCTTGCTATTTACTTAAATTAAAATGATAAATTTTAGCCTTAAATATAACGTTTTTAAATTGTTTTAATGTGTTTTCAGGAGCAGTAAATTGTTATAAAATGACAGTTTGCAGCCCTTTTCTTATAAAGAAATTCTAAATTGAAACTTTAGTTGTTTTCGCAAAAAATAGCAAATTTTGCATATTTATAAACTACTTAAGAGAGTTTGAATGATATAATGGTATATGAAAAGCATTTTTCATACTTTATTGCTTGCGGTAGCTTATAAGATTAAAATTGATAAGTAAATAGCAGGAAAACTACATATGTATATGCAATAATTTTGCAAAACAAATATCAGATATACTATATACCAAAAAAGGTCTGAAAACTGTCAATTATCACCATTTTGCAGCTCATAAAAACACATTATAACAATTGTAAAGACCTAAAAAAGTACAAAGTATGAAAAATACATATTTTTAGCTACAAATTTTACAAAATGTATATATAGCAAATATCAGATATGTAGTAATGTAAAGCTATTTGAAGGTGCGAATTGAACTATAAATAGGCGTATATACTTTAATTTAGAGAAATAACTACATAAAATCGATAAATTGCTAATATCCTTGAAAATAATCCATTTAGAGGTATATAGTATTAAATTAAGCAACTCTCCTCGTGTATATCAAAATAACACTACCGAAAACAAGAAACGTTGAAAAACGCTTTTCGTATACCATTATATCACTCAAACTCTCTTGAGTAGCTTATAAATATGCAATATTTGAATATTTTAACGAAAAGAACTATTATTTCATTTTGCAATTTTTTTTTTATAAAAAAACGGCAGCAAACTGTCAATTTTCAATTTTGTTTGCAACTCATGAAATTTACAGTAAAACACTTGACAACACGTAATATTTAGGATTAAAATTGATGAGTAAATAGGATGCAAATTACACACTGTATCAAAATATCACTTAAAGAAAACAAGAAACTAAACAAAACGATTTTCATATACGAATATATTACTGAAACTCCCTTGATTAACTATTAGCATACCCTTAAATAGATGAAAACTTAGCATTTATTTTAACAAAACAACGATAATTTCAATTAAGATTTTGTATATCTCAAAAGGGACAAAAGCTGTCTATTTTCAACATTTTGTAGCTCTTGAAAAACACAGTAAAATACTTGAAAAACGATAATTATAAGGCTAAAATTGATAAGTTAATAGGATGAAAAATACATATTTATAGGTACTAATTTTGCAAACTATATATGTAACAAATAACATATATGTAGCTATGTAAAGCTATTTTGGGAGGCGTTAGCAGAGTGGTTAGCGCCACTGAGTGGCGTTCTCGAAGACCCGAGTTCGATCCCGAGTGAGACCCATAAATCCACTTCAAATATTTCTGTACCGTCGAGTGGCCTAAGAAAACCCACATGCCCTGTCCATTAACTCTACCTTCGATTGCAAGTGCATCGGAGGACACAGGTGGGCGGCATGAGCCTCTAATCACAGGCGTCACTATAAAATTCCTGCCTGCGCCACCATGGGCGAGGGCCAACCATCACAGCCTTCAAGTGTAAGGGTTGCCATCACAGGGCCTGCCATCCCACTCCTGGAGGTGGCCTACACGCGCTATAGGCATAGATGTATAAAAAATAAAAATTTATTGTACATATTTGTAGCAACCAATTTCGTAAAATTTAGATGTAGCTAATATCAGCTATGTAGATATGTAAAGCTATATACAGGTGCAAATTAAACTATAAAAAGGCGTATATACTTCTATTTAAAGAAAAAAACTACAATTCATCGAGATACTTGGTAATATCATTGTAAAAACTACATTTCGGGGATATATAGCTATAGAATATGTAAAACTCCTTTTATATATAAAATAACACTATACGTAATAAGAAAATATCCGTTATGCAGTTATGTAAAGCTATATACAGGTGCAATTTAAACTATATAATGGTGTATAGACTTTAATTTAAATAAAATACTACAATTCATCGATGACTAGCTAGTATCAATAAAATAACTACATTTATCGGATTTATAGCATTATAATAGGTAAAACTACTTCTATTTATAAAATCACACTATAAGTAACAAGAAACTATGAAAAACGCTTTCAATATATATTACATTTTTGGGGGTATATAGCAATATAATAAGGAAAAATCCTTGTGTATATACAATAACACTACAGGTTACAAGAAACTATAAAAAACGCTTTCAATATACCATTATATCACAATAAATAACTCACTTTATTAATTACAGTGATGTAACATTGCATTACACTGGTCGACACCAAAAATGGTTCTGAGTTCATTGTGTGTGGGTTGGAAAGCATTTTCGCTGCTGATTTAAAAAATGGCATTGTTTTTTTCTCTAGCACGTATAGTTTTTGAAATATCGGCATTTTAAATTTTAATAGCTATTATAATGATATACGTATATATAATTATATAATTAATCGAAACAATCCCCCTACGTTAATATATATTACTCGTAATTAAATTCTGGTGGTGCCTGCGGCTTTATTAGGACCTAATGTACATATCTGGCAAAAAAATATACTTAAATTATGTTCCAAATATATCCGAAAATGTGCCACATCTTGGAAATATTCGAAAATATACCAAATCACAGTAAATTTTGACTTTATATATATATATATATATATATATATATATATATATATATATATATATATATATATATATATATATATATATATATATATATATATATATATATATATATATATATATATATATATATATATATATATATATTTTGGAACACAACTTCGATATTTTTTTTGAGAGAAAGATGCGCTAGTTCGAAGAACAGTCAGATCTAGACTGTTCTTCAGAAGAACAGTCATGATCTCAAATTGGTATTAAATATACATATGATCAAAACTATACCTAACACACAAAAGTACTCACCCTGCTCCATAGTACATCAGAAGTGTTTCTGTAGTTTGCTCTTTCGTTTGTAGGAGCAGCTGCTTTCACGTTGTAGCGTCCAGCAATAGTCCCCTATCATGTTGGGACTGAATCGTCCTTGGTATCGGGTTTCCATGGTGGCAATATCCTGGTGGAAACGTTCCCCCTGCTCATCACTGACCGCACCAAGATTCGTTGGGAAGAAATCAAGATGTGAATGGAAAAAGTGGATTTTGAGTGACATCCGAGCCCCAAGCGCATGGTAACTCTTCAACATGTCATTTACAAGTTCCTCATAATTCGATGCTCGAACATTACCTAGGTAGTTCTTTATAACAGCCAAAAAGCTCTTCCAAGCAGCTTTTTCCAGGGCAGTTAGGCTCTTTACAAAGTCATTATCATTGAGTAGTTGACGAATTTGAGGGCCATTGAAAACACCTGCCTTTACTTTGGCTTCAGATACAGTGCGTTCAAACTTTGCTAACAAATACTGAAAGCCAGCCACATTTTGATCCATGGCCTTCACAAAATTTTTCATTAACCCAAGTTTCAGAGGCAATGGAGGTAAGTACACCTTTTCACTGTCAACAAGAGGTTTGTACATACAGTTGAACCTGCCAGGTGAGTCTTTCGGTCTTGCTGGCCATTCCTTTTGTTTGTAATGTTTGCTGTCCGCTCTAGAGTCCCACAAACAAAGAAAACACATGTGCTTAGTGTAACCTAACTGGAGTCCTAGAAGCAAGGAGATTACCTTCAGGTCCCCACACAGATTTCACTGATGTTCTTCATATTTAACAGCAGATAACAAAGTCTTCATAGTTTCATAAGTTTCACTCATTTCATGGCCATGCGCAATTGGAACACTCGGAAGCTTATTTCCTTTATGCAGAAGAACGGCCTTTAGCGTGTTTTTTCCTGAATCTATGAACAGCCGCCACTCACTCTCATCATAAGTGTGAGACTCACAAAGTTGTTCCATGAGTGTGTCAACATCAAAGCAGTAACAGAGCTTGTGTTCCATCTTGAAGAAACTTGAAAGTTCTTTATGTCTACGACGAAACGTGGTGATGAGAACTCCTTCTTGTAGCAAATTCCATTCCTTGAGACGAGATCCAAGGACTTCACTTTTCTCCTTGGGTAGATCTAGGTCCCTAGCAAGGTCATGTAGCATTTCCTGACTGATGAATTTGGGCTCTCTGTTGTCTGCCATTTCTTGAAAGTCTGTATCCATGGGATTATCCTCCTCGTTCGAATCTGATTCACTTATAGCACTTGCAATTGGAACATTTGGAACTGGGAGATCAGTACCATGTGGCACATGCCTGATGGCAGAAGGTACGTCAGGATACCTGATTTTAGCTCGCGTTTTTACTGAATATCCTTTGATGTTAGTGAGGCAGAAGTAGCAGTCAGTACTGTGATCCTTTTGTTCACGCCAAACCATTGGGATGCCGAATGCCATGCCTGATGGCTTTTGCCACGCATCTATTCATTCAAGTGGTTCACACAGGGGTTGCATGCTACGTGAGGGGCCCACTTCTTATCTTGATCACCTATACGGCACTTGAAGTAATGCAGATAAGCTGCTTTAACATTCTTTGTAAGAGGTTTCTTCAGACTGTCAGGGGTAAAAACTCCACATATGTAACAAAAACTGTCCGATGCATTCACACAGTTACGGCGCTCCATCACAGCCCGGTACAAGGTACTATATACGGTAAACCAACTAAAATTAGGACTCCACTAAATCAAACACATCATATCTGCAAAGAAAAATAAAATGTTTAAACATATGTCAATAGCTGTACGATCAGTAGGTAAAAATGTACTACACAGCCTGCTAACCCCGCGCCAATACGCAGCGCGCACACCTTCCCCTGCTCACTGCACAAACCACACTGACTCAAAAACACTGCACTGCCCTAAATAGGCTTGAGAAAAGAAAAAATTAAGAATTTAAAATGAAAACATTGGTGAAACCTATTTCTGCTGATTTTACCCATATAATTTCATGAATTGCGTCTGGTTCTCAAAAACTGGACGTGATAGAGTTAATTGAACATCAGATTCGAGTTCAGCAGGGTCGATTTACCTATAATCAGCTTCATTTAGTCCAGAACCATATCTTCGATTTTTTTTTGTCGACCAGTGTTATCTAACGCAAACAACTATAACCAATAAAACATTTCTCTATAAAAAAAAAGGCTGAAAACTGTCATATTCAACGGTCTGCAGTTTTAGAAAATGCATTAAAACACTTGAAAAAGCGTTGTTTTTAAGATTAAAATTGATAAGTATATAGCATTAAAATTACATAGTTTTACTTATTAATTTTGAAAAATGTAGATGTTGCAAATATCAGATATGTTCTTACGTATGTAAAACTATTAATAGGTGCAAATTAAACTATAAAAAGGCATGTACACTTCAATTTGTAGAAAAAAGCTACATTTCACCGATAACTACTGTAGATAACAGTGAAGTCGCCAGGTCAACTTTTTTTTTTCTGTTTACAGACGTGTGGTGGCGTTAATACTTACAGTTCTACATCCATGATTTCAGGAAAGTTAGAAGGGGCTATCTGGAAAGTCTGTGTCATTTTGTGTTTTCATCTGTGTCATATTATAAATGAGCAAATGAGGCTATAAATGAGCAAATGACAAAAGTATCTACAAAGTGGCTACCAACAGTAGAGTCGCCATCTAGTGTTTATTTACTGAGTGTCGTACCGCAGCCGTCGTCGCCCGAAAAAAAAACGCGTAGTGAAATTTGAAACAGTATATACTTGCAGATACAAAGCATAAAACAACGCTGAAACAGGATAGATTATACAGTCATGATATAAACTACTGTGTATCATCTTCAGTGGCACATAAAAATCAGTAGTAATGCTATAATTCGTAATATATGGCGCCTGGCGACATGACTGCAGGTGGCGACTTTACTGTTATCTACGGTAGCTAAAATCATTGAAAACACTACATTAAGGGGATATATAGCATTAAAATATGGAAAACTCCTTGTATTTATGAAATAACACTACAGTTTACAAGAAACTTTGAAAAACGCTTTAAATTTATCATTATATCACAATAAATCACCTCAAACTCCTCTTATTAGCTTACAGTAGTGTAAAATTGTATATTCTAACGAATACACCTGTAATACCAATTCCAAATGTCTCTATCAAAAAAAGGGCTGAATACTGTCATATTCCAATTTTTTTTTAGCCTTTGAAAAATACATTTAAACACTTGTAAAATGTTGTTTTTAGGATTAAAATTGACAAGTAAATAGCATGAAAAATACATATTTATAGCTACTAATATTGTAAAATGTAGATATAGCAAATATCAGTTATGTACACATGTAGAACTATATACAAGTGCAAATATAACAATAAAAATACGTATATACTTCAATTTAAAGATAAAAATCTCAATTCATCGATAATTATAATTAACAAATATAATTGAAAATACTACATTTTGTGGTTATATAGCATTAAAATAAGAAAAACTCCTTGTATATATGAAATAATCTATAGGTTACAAGAAACTATGAAAAAACTTTCAATATACATCTATATCACATTAAATAGCCTCAAACTCTCTATGTTAGCTTATAGTAATGCAAAATTGTATTTGCTAACGAAAATAACTAATATTCCAAATCAAAATTTCTCTATCAAAAATAAGGTTGAAAACTCATATTTCAACGGTTTTTTTAGCCTTTGAAAAATACATTAAAACACTTGCAAAAATGTTGTTTTTAAGATAAAAATTTATAAGTACATAGCATTATAATTACATATTTTAGCTATTAATTTTGTTAACTGTAGATGTTGAAGATTTCAGATATGTTTTTATGTAAAGCTATTTATAGGTGCAAATTAAACTATAAAAGGCATGTACACTTCAATTTGTAGAAAAAAGCTACATCTCACCGATAACTAGTAGCAAAAATAATTGAAAACACTACATTATGGGAGTATATAGCATTAAAATAAGAAAAGCTCCTTGTATTTATGAAATAACACTACAGTTTACAAGAAACTATGAAAAACTCCTTCAATATACCATTATATCACAGTGAATAACCTCAAACTCCTTTTATTAGCTTACAGCAGTGTAAAATTGCATTTTATAACGAAAACAACTATAATTCTAATTCAGAATTTCGCTATCAAAAAAAGGGCTGAATACTGTCATATTTTAACATTTTTTTAGCCTTTGACAAATATATTAAATACTTGAAAAAAAGTTGTTTTTTAGGATTAAATTTGATAAGTAAATAGCATATACATATTTAAAATACAAATTTATAGCTACTAATTTTGTTATATGTACATATAGCAATATCAGTTATGTAGGTATGTACACTATTGTACAGCTATACACAAGTGCAAATTAAATTAAACAATGAAAAGACGTATATACTTCAATTTAAAGATAGAAACTCCAATTCATCGATAATAAGCATATATCATTGAAAATACCAATTCCAATACAAATTCCAATATATAATTTGTCTCTCGAAAAATGGGCTGAGAACTGTCATTTTTCACTACATTGCAACCTTTGAAAAATACATTAAAACACCTGAAAAAAAACGTTGTTTTTAAGAGTAAAATTGATAATTAAATTTAATGAAAAATACAAATTTTTAGCTACTAATTTTGTAAAATGTAGTTGTAGCAAATATTAAAAGCTATTTAGCTACAAATATAGAGGAATATACTTCATTTTGTAGAAGAAAAAAAACTCTTAACCGATAATTAGCTAAAATCATTGAAAATACTACATTTTAGGGGTATATAGCAATATGATAAGTAAAAATCCTTGTATAGATAGAATAACACTACAGTTTACAAGAAACTATGAAAAACGCTTGCAATATACCGTTCTATCACAATAAATAACCTCTTACTCCTCTATTTATTAGCCTAATGTAAGGTAAGCTACTTATAGGTGCAAATTAATAAAAAAAAGGCTTGTATACTTCAAGTTCTCTGCCTCCGAGAACATTTTCTAATTTACCCCCATGCATATGCTGATTCCTAATTACGATTTTGTTTCCTCTTCTTGCCTTGTCCTTCAGAAAACAAACAACCCATGTTTCTCCAAACGTCATTTCTCCTCCCTCTACCGAACTCCTCGTATTTTGATTGTCTTTAAAGATTCCCGCACTGACTGAGTTAGTCTTCTTCCTCCAACAGATAAACCTGTTGACATAGGATAAACCAGAGGACATAGGGTGATCAGAGGGAGATAACGTGGCGGCGGAGCTCCCGCTTGTATTTAAACAAACACTTGTAAACAAACGTTTCAACTGTCTTGCATACAGGACTGTCGTTGAGGTGCCAAGCACTTAAATTACTTCCTGGTTAAATGTTCGTCGCAGGTAAGACAGACACACTCAAAACAGGTACTGAGCGAAAACTAACATACAAGTACATACTTCCTGAAGCCTCATTCCGCTTGAGCTTGCAGTGTTTCCATGAAAAGACGATTTAAAAAAAAATAGTTTACAAGTATTCTATGTTTTGCCAGTATTTTCATCAAGTGCAGAAAAATAAGATGGAAAACTACAATTTTTATTAAGAACTGTTTCAGTTGTTGTATTTTAGGTGATTTTGATATGTCCCGAAGAAGTACAGGGAATTTACGGTAAATGATAGAGCATTCAGGCCCAAAAGAGCAGAGGAAGTGAGAGCGCAAGAGACATCTGGCGGCTTTATCTTTCCAGAAAACTCGCCATAAATAGCCTCAAACTCCTTTTATAAGCTTACAGCAGTTTAAAATAGCATTTTCTAACGAAAACAACTGCAATACTACCTTTTGAATTTCTCTATCAAAAAAAGGGCTGAATAATGTAAATTTTCGACATTTTTTTGCCTTTCAAAAATACATTAAAACACTTGAAAAAACGTTGATTTTAAGATTAAAACTAATAAGTAAAAAGCATTTAAAATACAATATTTTCCTGCAAATTTTGTAAAATATAGATGAAACAAATATCAGTTCTGCAGTTAAGTAAAGCTATAAACAGGAAGCAAATATCATTTATGTAATAATGTAAAGCTATATACATGTGTAAATTAAACTCTAATAAGGCATATATACTTCAATTTAAAGAAACAAACTACATATCATCAATAAATAGCTAATATCATAGAAAAAACTACATTTATTGTGTATATAACATTAAATTAAGGATAACTCTTTATATAAAGAGTTATCCTTATTTTAATGTATATAAATACACTACATGTTACAAACAACTATGAAGAACGCATTCAAAATACCATTATATCACAAATAATAACCTCAAACTCTCTTTATTTGCTTAGAGTAATGTAAAACTCCATTTGTGAAGGAAAACAACTATAATTCCAATATTAAATATCTCTATCAAAAAATGGGCTGAAAACTCCCATTTTCCACTACATTGCAACCCTTGAAAAATACATTAAAACACCTGATAAAACATTGTTTTTTTGGAGTAAAATTGATACCTAAATTTCATGAAAAATACATATTTTTAGGTATTAATTTTGTAAAATGTAGTTGTAGCAAATATCAAAAGCTATATAGCTACAGATATAGAGGAATATACTTCAATTTGTAGAAAACAACAACTCTTCACTGATAACTAGCTAAAATCACTGAAAACACTACATTTTATAGGTATATAGCAATATAATAAGTAAAAATACTTATATATAATACAATAGCACTACAGTTTACAAGAAACTATGAAAAACGCTTGCAATATACCGTTATATCACAATAAATAACCTCTTACTCCTCTATTTATTAGCTTAATATAATGTAAGCTACATTATATTAACCACATTGCACATAGGTGCAAATTAATCTAAAAAAAGGCTTGTATACTTTAATTTGTAGGAAAGAAACTATATTTCACCGATAACTAGCTAAAACCATTGAAAACAACACATTTTGAGGGTATAAAGCATTATAATAAAGAAATTCCTTTTATTTATGATATAACACTACAATTTACAAAAAAATATGAAAAACACTTTTAAAATACAATTGTATCACAATAAATAGCCTCAAACTCCTTTTATAAGCTTACAGTAGTTTAAAATAGCATTTCCTAACGAAAACAAATATAATACCATTTTTTTTATTTCGCTATCAAAAAAAGGGCTGAATAATGTCAATTTACAAAAATAAAATGCCTCCCAAAAATACATTAAAACACTTGAAAAAACGTTGTTCTTAAGAGTAAAATTGATACCTAAATTTCATGAAAAATACATATTTTTAGCTATAAATTTTGTAAAATGTAGTTGTAGCAAATATCAAAAGCTTTTAGCTAAAGATATAGAGGAATATACTTCAATTTGTAAAAAAAAAAAAACTTTTCACTGATAACTAGCTAAAATCATTGAAAAAACTACATTTTATAGGTATATATCAATCAACCATTAGAGGCATACGCCGGGGGGGGGGGGCGTCGCCTCGCCCACCCTACGACGCCACTCCCGGGGGTCACAACGCGCGAATTCCCATGCAGGCTCGTTTCCCATACCAAGCAGCTCTCGACAAGAAACATCAACTTGCCCCAGCCACGAGCCTTGTGGGCGCCCCCTTGGCCTCCTCCACGCCGGATTGTCTCTTACAGATACAACCCGATGGGAAGGATCGGTTTCAGGGTAGCGTGCCACATGCCCATATAGCCGAAGTTGGAGCTGACGGACTATGCAGGTAGTAGGCCTCAATTCAGTCTCACGGTGCATTCGCTGATTTGACACGTAATCATCCCAGCGGTACCCCATGATTCTGCGAAGACACTTATTACCAAAGGCATTGATTCGTCTCTTCAAGTCACTATTTAGTGTCCATGTCTCACAACCATAGAGTAAGACAGGGATCACAAGCGACTTGAAGATCCGGATCTTTGTCCTCCTGCACAGGTACCGACAACGCCAAATACTCCCGCTGAGCGAGTCCATAACACAGTGGGCTATGCCAATCCGCCTTAAGACTTCTTGACGTGACCCGCTGTCATTATGGACTGCGCTACCAAGGTATGTAAAACTTTCCAAGATCTCAATGTCCTCGCCACACGCATGAACAGACTGTACTGCTTCATCTAGTAAGTCTCCAAACACCTGGACCTTGGTCTTGAGCCAAGAGACCTCAAGTCCCAAAGGCTTTGCCTCCTCGTGCAACGCCTCGAGAACCATCACCAGGACCTCCAGCGACTCAGCAAAGATTACTGCATCATCGGCAAAAACAAGATCAGTGATCTTGGTGTTGCCGACGGATGCTCCACAATCCCTTTGATCTACAACCTTGTCCAATACCCAGTCCATACAAGCGTTGAAAAGTGATGGGGCAAGGACGCACCCTTGCCTCACTCCTGTTTTCACAGGAAAGAAGCTGGATACACCTGCCCCACACTTCACAGCACTCTCAGTCCCAGATAACAGACCAGTTATCAAACCAATAGTCCTTGCAGGAATCCCTCCAAGTCGCAGAAGATCCCAAAGTGATTCACGATGCACTGAATCAAACGCCTTATTGAGATCAAAAATCTTGAGATCTTGAGATCTTGAGATATGGGTATATAGCAATATGATAAGTAAAGCTTCTTTTATGTAAAACAATAACACTACAGTTAACAAGAAACTATGAAAAACGCTTGCAATATACCGTTATATCACAATAAATAACCTCATACTCCTCTATTTATTAGCTAAATGTAATGTAAGCTAGTTATAGGTGCAAATTAATCTAAAAAAAGGCTTGTATACTTCAATTTGTAGAAAAAAGCTATATTGCACCGATAAGTAGCTAACTAAAATCATTGAAAACAACACATTTTGAGGGTATAAAGCATTATAATACGGAAAATTCCTTTTATTTATGATATAACACTACACTTTACAAGCGACTATGGATAACACTTGTAATTTACAATTATATCACAATAAATGGCCTCAAAATCGTTTTATAAGCTTACAGTAGTATAAAATAGCATTTCCTAACGAAAACAACTATAATACCAGATTTTTTATTTCCCTATCATAAGAATAATGTCAATTTTCCACTTTTTTTTGCCCTTCAAAAATACATTAAACACTTGGAAAAACGTTGTCTTTAAGAATAAAGTTGATACTTAAATTTCATGAAAATACATATTTTTAGCTATAAATTTTGTAAAATGTAGTTGTAGCAAATATGAAAAGCTATTTAGCTATTGATATAGAGGAATATACTTCAATTTGTAAAAGAAAAAAAACTCTTCACAGATAACTAGCTAATATCATTCAAAATACTACATTTTATGAGTTTATAGCAATATGATAAGTAAAACTACTTGTATATATACGATAACACTACAGTTTACAAGAATATATGAAAAAAGCTTGCAATATAACGTTATATCACAATAAATAACCTCTTACTCCTCTATTTATTAGCTTCATGTAATGTAAGCTAGTTATAGGTGCAAATTATTCTAAAAAGAGGATTGTATACTTCAATTTGTAGAAAAAAGTTATATATCACCGATTACTAGCTAAAATCATTGAAAACATCACATTTTGAGAGTATAAAACATTATAATTAGGAGAATTCTTTTTATTTATGATATAACACTACAATTTACAAGAGACTATGAAAAACACTTGTAATATACAATTGTATCACAGTAAATAGCCTCAAACTCCTTTTATTAGCTTACAGTCGTTTAAAATAGCATTTCCTAAGGAAAACAACTATAATACCCCATTTGTTATTTCTCTATCAAAAAAAGGGCTGAATAATGTCAATTTTCGGCATAATTTTACCTTACAAAAATACACTGAAACACTTGAAAAAACGTTGTTTTTAGGAGTAAAATTGATACTTAAATTTTATGAACAATACATATTTTTAGCTATTAATTTTGTAAAATGTAGTTGTAGCAAATATCAAAAACTATTTAACTACATATATAGAGGAATATACTTCAATTTGTAGAAAAAAGTCCTCTTCACTGATAACTAGCTAAAATCATTGAAAACACTACATTTTATGGGTATATAGCAATATGATAAGTATAACTACATGTATATATTCAATAACACTACAGTTTACAAGAAACTATGAAAAACCCTTGCAATATACCGTTATATCAGAATAAATAACCTCTTACTCCTCTATTTATTAGCTTAATGTAATATAAGCTACTTAAAGGTGCAGATTAATCTAAAAAAAAGCTTGTATACTTCAATTTGTAGGAAAAAAGCTATATTTCACCTATAACTAGGTAAAATCATTGAAAACAACACATTTTGAGGGTATAAAGCATTATCATAAGGAAAATTCCATTTATTTATGATATATTACTGCAATTTACAAGAAACTATGAAAAACACTTGTAATATACAATTGTATCACAATAAATAGCATCAAACTCCTTTTATAAGCTTATAGTAGTTTAAAAAAGCATTTCCTAACGAAAACAACTATAATACCACATTTTTTATTTCTCTATCAAAAAAAAGGCTGAATAATGTCAATTTACAATTTTTTTTTGCCATTCAAAAATACATTAAAACACCTGAAAAAACGTTGTTTTTAGGAGTAAAACTGATACTTAAATTATATGATTAATACATATTTTTAGCTATTAATTTAGTAAATGTAGTTGTAGCAAATATAAAAAACTATATATACTACATATAGAAAGGAATATACTTCAATTTGTAGAAAAAAACTACTCCTCACTGATAACTAGTCATTGAAAACACTACATTTTATGGGTATATAGCAATGTGATAAGTAAATCTACTTATATATATTCAATAACACTACAGTTTACAAGAAACTATGAAAAACGCTTGCAATATACCGTTATATCACAATAAATAACCTCTTCCTCCTCTATTTATTAGCTTATGAGTAATGTAAGCTACTTATAGGTGCAAATTAATCTAAAACAAGGGTTGTATACTTCAATTTGTAAGAAAACAGCTATATTTCACCGATAACTAGCTAAAATCATTGAAAACAACACATTTTGCTGGTATAAAGCATTATCATGAGGTAAATTCCTTCTACTTATGATATAACACTACAATTTACAAGAATCTATGAAAAACACTTGTAATATACAATTGTATCACATTAAATAGCCTCAAACTCCTTTTATCAGCTTAGAGTAGTTTAAAATAGCAATTTTTTACGAAAACAGCTATAATACCACATTATGAATTTCTCCATCAAAAAAAGGTTGAATAATGTCAATTTTCCACATTTTTTTACCTTTCAAAAATACATTAAAACACTTGAAAAAACGTTGTTTTTAGGAGTAAAATTGATACCTAAATTTCATGAAAAATACATATTTTTAGGTATTAATTTCGTAATAAGTAGTTGTAGCAAATATCAAAAGCTATTTAGCTACAGATATAGAAGAATATACTTCAATTTGTAGAAAAAAAACCCTCTTATATTATAACTAGCTAAACTCATTGAAAACACTACATTTTATGGGTATTTAGCAATATAATAAGTAAAACTACTGGTAAATAATACAATAACACTACAGTTTACAAGAAAATATGAAAAATGCTTGCAATATACCGTAATATCACAATAAATAACCTCTTACTCCACTATTTATTAGCTTAATGTAATGTAAGCTACTTATAGGGGCAAATTAATCTAAAAAAAGGCTTCTATACTTCAAATTGTAGAAAAAAAGCTATATTTCACCAATAACTAGCTAAAATCATTGAAAACAACACATTTTGAGGGTATAAAGCATTATAATAAGGAAAATTCCATTTATTTATGATATAACACTACAATTTACAAGAAACTATGACAAATACTTGTTTTATACAATTGTATCACACTAAATAGCCTCAAACTCTTTTTATAAGCTTACAGTAGTTTAAAATAGCATTTCCTAACGAAAACAACTATAAGATCAGATTTTTTATTTCTCTATCAAAAAAAGGGCTGAATAATGTCAATTTTTGACATTTTTTTGCCCTTCAAAAATACATTAAAACACTTGAAAAATGTTGTTTTTAGGAGTAAAATTGATACCTAAATTTCATGAAATTTACATATTTTTAGCTATTAATTTTGTAAATGTAGTTGTAGCAAATATCAAAAGCTTTATAGCTACAGATATAGAGGAATATACTTCAATTTGTAGAAAAAAAATCTATTCAGTTATACTAGCTAAAATCATTGAAAACAACACATTTTGAAGGTATAAAGTATTACAATCAGGAAAAATCCTTTTATTTATGATACAACACTACAATTTATAGGAATCTATGAAAAACACTTGTAAAATACAATTGTGTCACAAAAAATAGACTCAAACTCCTTTTATAAGCTTAAAGTAGTTGAAAATAGCAGTTATTTTACGAAAACAACAATAATACAACCTTTTTAATTTCTCTAGCATAAAAAGGGCCGAATAATGTCAATTTTTGACATTTTTATGCCCTTCAAAAATACATTAAAACACTTGAAAAAACGTTGTGTTTAAGAGTAAAATTGATACGTAAATTTCATGAAAAATACATATTTTTAGCTATTAATTTTGTTAAATGTAGTTGTAGCAAATATCAAAAGCTATTTAGCTACATATATAGAGGAATATACTTCAATTTGTAAAAAAACAACTCTTCACTAATAACTAGCTAAAATCATTGAAAACACTACATTTTATGGGTTTATAGCAATATAATAAGTAAAACTACTTGTATATTATATAATAACACTACTGTTTACAAGAAACTATGAAATACGCTTGCAATATACCGTTATTTCACAATAAATAACCTCTTACTCCTCTATTTATTAGCTTAATGTAATGTAAGCTACTTATAGGTGCAAATTAATAAAAAAAAAAACTTGTATGCTTCAATTTGGAGGCAATAATCTATATATCACCGATAACTAGATAAAATCATTAAACACAACACATTTGGAGGGTATACAGCATTATAATAAGGATAATTCCTTTTATTTATGATTTAACACTACAATTCACAAGAATCGATGAAAAACATTTATAATATACAATTGTATCACAATAAATAGCCTCAAACTCCTTTTATAAGCTTACTAGCCGCAAAGCCGCCCTTCGCGTGGACTTTTTGGCTAGCTCCTGTGGAGGGCTATTGGTGGGCCTATGGCCCACCACCTATGTATGGTGGGCCTTCGGCCCACCAAACACAGACTCTCCAGATAGCCCCTTCTAGCTTTCCAGAAATCATGGATGTAGAAATGTAGGTATGTATTAACGCCAACCCATTCACATCATCCCCAACCCATTCCCTCACCCATTAACCATCACCCCCCACCCATTCACTCACCCATTACTCATCACCCCCCACCCATTCACTCACCCATTACCCATCACCACACACCTATTCACTCACCCAATCACCCATCACCCCCCACCTATTCCCTCACCCATCACCCATCACCCCCAACCAATCATGGATGTAGAAATGTATGTATTAACGCCAACCCTTTCACATCACCCTCAACCCATTCACATCATCCTCAACCCATTCACTCACCCATTACCCATCACCCCCACCCATTCACTCACCCATTACCCATCACCTCCCACCTATTCACTCACCCATTACCCATCACCACACACCCATTCACTCACCCATTACCCATCACCCCCCACCCATTCACTCACCCATTACCCATCACCACACCCATTCACTCACCCATTACCCATCACCCCCCACCTATTCCCTCACCCATCACCGCCAACCTATCACCCCCAACCCATTCACTCACCCATCACCCCACACCCATTACCCATCACCCCACCCATTCACTCACCCATAACCCATCACTCTACATCAAGGTTTCCTCAATTCTCGCAACCCACTTTTTTCTCTCACAATTATCGCTAAAAGGCTGTTAAAAATAAGAAAAAAAGAAGTGATTGGATCGTTCTATAAGTGGGCTTATAACCTTCCCCTGCTCGACCCAGTTCCAAAAATGTGCCATATGAGGGCATTGCGCCAAGCGGGGCGGAACCTATACCACACACACACACACACACACACACACACACACACACACACACACACACACACACACACACACACACACACACACACACACACACACACACAGACAGACACACTTTCGCTTATATTATTATAGATAGTAGTTTAAAATAGCATTTCTTAACGAAAATAACTATAATATCACATATTTTATTTCTCTATCAAAAAAGTGGCTGAATAATGTCAATTTTCGTTTTGTTTTTGCCCATCAAAAATACATTAGCTAAAACACTTGGAAAAACTTTGTTTTTAGGAGTAGAATTGATACCTAAATTTCATGAAAAATACATATTTTTAGCTATTAATTTTGTATAATGTAGTTGTAGCAAATATCAAAAGTTATTTAGCTACAGGTATAGAGGAATATTCTTCCATTTGTAGAAAAAAACCACTCCTCACTGAAAACTAGCTAAAATCATTGAAAGAACTACATTTTATGGGTATATAGCAATATAATAAGTAAAACTACTTGTATATAATACAATAACACTACAGTTTACAAGAAACTATGAAAAACGATTCCAATATACCGTTATATCACAATAAATAACCTCTTACTACTCTATTTATTAGCTTAATGTAATGTAAGCTACTTATAGGTGCAAATTAATCTAAAAAAAAGGCTTGTATTCTTCAATTTGTAGGAAAAAAGCTATATTTCACCGATAACTCTAAAAAAAAGGCTTGTATTCTTCAATTTGTAGGAAAAAAGCTATATTTCACCGATAACTAGCTAAAATCATTGAGAACAACACATTTTGAGGGTATAAAGCATTATTATAAGGAAAATTCTATTTATTTATGATATAACACTACAATTTACAAGAAACTATGATAAACACTTGTAATAAACAATTGTATCAAAGTAAATAGCCTCAAACTCCTATATAAGCATACAGTTGTAGAAATAGCATTTTTTTACGAAAACAACTATAATACCACATTTTTTATTTCTCTACCATAAAAAGGGCTGAATAATGTCAATTTTTGACATTTTTTTGCCTCTCAAAGATACATTAAAACAATTGAAACAACGCTGTTTTAGGAGTAAAACAAATACCTAAATTTCATGAAAAATACATATTTTTAGCTATTAATTTTGCAAAATGTAGTTGTAGCAAATATCAGAAGTTATATCGCTACAGATATAGACTTTTATATACTTTAATTTGTAGAAGAAAAAAAACTCTTCACAGATTACTAGGTAAAATCATTGAAAACAAAACATTTTATGGGTATATAGCAATATAATAAGTAAAACTACTTGTATATATACAATTATACTACAGTTCACAAGAAACTATAAAAAACGCAATCAATATACCGTTATATCACAATAAGTAACCTCTTACTCCTCTATTTATTAGCTTAATGTAATGTAAGCTACTTATAGGTGCAAATTATTAAAAAAAAAAGCTTGTATACATCAATTTGTAAGAAAGAAGCTATATTTCACCGATAACTAGCTATAATCATTGAAAACAACACATTTTGAGGGTATAAAGCATTATAATATGGAAAATTCCTTTTATTTATGATATAACACTACAATTTACAAGAAGCTATGAGAAACCCTTGTAATATACAACTGTATCACAGTAAATAGCCTCAAACTCCTTTTATAAGCCTTCAGGATACTAAAATAGCATTTATTTACTAAAACAACTATAATACCACATTTTGAATGTCTAGATAAAAAAATGGGCAGAATAATGTCAATTTTCGACATTTTCTTGCCTTTCAAAAATACATTAAAACACTTGAAAAAACTTTGTTTTTAGGAGTAAAATTGATACCTAAATTTCATGAAAAATACATATTTTTAGCAATTTATTTTGTAAAATGTAGTTGTAGCAAATATCAAAAGCTATTTAGCTACAGATATAGATTAAGATACTTCAATTTGTAGAAAAAAAACCCTCTCCACTGATAATTAGCTAATATCATTGAAAACACTACATTTTATGGGTTTATAGCAAAATGATATGTAAAACTACTTGTATATATACAATAACGCTACAGTTTACAAGAAACTATGAAAAATGCTTGCAATATACCGTTATATCACATTAAATAACTTCTTACTCCTCTATTTATTAGCTTAATGTAATGTAAGCTACTTATAGGTGAAAATTAATCTTAAAAAAGGCTTGTATTCTTCTATTTGTAGGAAAAAAGCTATATTTCACCGATAACTAGCTAAAATCATTGCAAACAACACATTTTGAGGGTATAAAGCATAAGCATCCATCTCCTGAAACTCATGCCCTTTATATTTCTGCCCGTAATCATGCCAAATCTTTACTTCATCTTACCAAAAACTCTTTCATTCATAGAAAATGTCAAAATCTTTCTGAATCAAATTCCTCTCGTGACTTCTGGCATCTACCTAATAACATCTCTAACAATTTTTCTTCTGCATCTTTCCCTCCTATGCTTCACCCAGATGGCTCCACAGCTGTCGTATCTACTTCTAAAGCTGAACTCTTCGCTCAAACTTTTGCTAAAAATTGAACTCTGGTTGATGAAAGGCTTGTTTTTCCTTCTCTTCTACCCTCTGACTATATTATGCCGGTCATTAAGATCCTTCGTAATGATGTTTTCTTTGCCCTTTCTGGCCTAGATCCTCGGAAGGCTTACGGTCCTGACGGAGTCCCTCCTATTGTTCTCAAAAACTGTGCTTCTGTGCTTGCACCTTGCCTGGTCAAACTTTTCCATCTATGTCTATCTACTTCCACCTTTCCTTCTTGCTGAAAGTTTGCTCACATCCAACCTGTTCCTAAGAAGGGTGACCGTTCTAATCCTTCAAACTACCGTCCTATAGCTTTGACTTCCTGCCTTTCTAAAGTTTTTGAATCTATACCTAATAAGAAGATTCTTAAGCATCTATCTGCTTACAATCTTCTATCTGATCGTCAGTACGGTTTCCGTAAAGGGCGATCTACTGGCGATCTTCTAGCTTTCCTAACTGAATCTTGGTCATCCTCCTTTAGGGGTTTCGGTGAAACTTTTGCTGTTGCCCTTGACATGTCAAAAGCTTTTGATAGAGTCTGGCACAAATCTTTAATTTCCAAACTACCCTCATTCGGTTTCTATCCTTCTCTCTGTACCTTCATTTTAAGTTTCCTTTCAAACCGTTCTATTGCAGCTACTGTAGACGGACATTGTTCTTCTCCTAAATCTATCAATAGTGGTGTTCCCCAGGGTTCTGTCCTATCACCCACTCTCTTTCTATTATTCATTAATGATCTTCTAAGTCTAACTCGAAGCCCTATCCACTCCTACGCTGATGATTCTACCCTGCATTTTTCAACGTCGTTTATTAGACGTCCAACTCAACAGGAACTAAGTGATTCACGGAGAGATGCCACCGAGCGCCTAACTTCTGATCTTTCTATTATTTCTGATTGGGGCAAAGCAAACCTTGTTTTGTTCAATGCCTCAAAAACACAATTTCTTCCCTTATATATTCGACAAAACCTACCAGATAACTATCCCCTCTGCTTCAATGACACTCAACTGTCTCCTTCTTCTACAATGAACATTCTAGGACTATCTTTTACTAAAAATCTGAACTGGAAATCTCACATCTCATCTCTTGCTAAAACAGCTCTAAGAAGTGTGCTGTGCTAAGAAGAGGTGTGCTATGGCGTCTGCGTCCCTTTTTTTCTCCCTCCCAATTGCTTGCTCTCTACAGGGGCCTTATCCGCCCATGTATGGAGTATGTCTCACATGTTTGGGGAGGATGCACTGATACAGCTCTCCTAAACAGGGTTGAGTCAAAAGCTTTTCGTCTCATCAACTCCTCTCCTCTGACTGACTTCTTCGTCTTCAATCTTTAAATCACCGCCGCAATGTTGCTTCTCTTGCTCTCTTCTAACGTTATTTTCATGCTCACTGCTATTCTGAACTAGCTAACTGCATGCCTCCCCCACTCCCGCGACCTCGCTGCACAAGACCTTCTACTCATTCCCATCCCTATTTTGTCCATCTTCCTAATGCAAGAGTTAATCAGTATCTTTACTCTTTCATCCCTTTCACTGGTAAACACTGGAACTCTCTTCCTGTTTCTATTTTTCCACTTTCCTATGACTTAAATCTTTTCAAAAGAAGAGTAACAAGACACCTTCAAAACTAAATTGGTCTACCCCATTGTTTTATTTTATTCTCTTACTGTCCTCTTTATAGGGACTGGCAACTAAGCGGGCTTTGTGTTACCCATTTTTATTGTGCCCTTGGCCAGTTCCCTGTGATGTAAAAAAAAAAAAAAAAAAAAAAAAAAAATAAGGAAAATTCCTTTTATTTATGATATAACACTACAATTTACAAGAAACTATGAAAAACCCTCGTAATATACAATTGTATCACAGTAAATAGCCTCAAACTCCTTCTATAAGCCTACAGTAGTTTAAAATAGCATTCTTTTACGAAAACAACTATAATACCACATTATGAATTTCTATATAAAAAAATTGGCGGAATAATGTCAATTTTCGACATTTTTTTGCCTATCAACAATTCATTAAAACACTTGAAAAAAACGTTGTTTTTAGGAGTAAAATTGATACTTAAATTTCATGTAAAATACATATTTTTAGCTATTAATTTTGTAAAATGTAGTTGTAGCAAATATCAAAAATAATTCAGCTACAGATATAGGGAATGTAATTCAATTTGTAAAAGAAAAAAAAATCTTCACTGATAACTAGCTAAAATCATTGAAAACACTACATTTTATGGGTATATAGCAATATGATAAGTAAAACTACTTGTAGATAATACAATAACACTACAGTCTACAAAAAACTATGAAAAACGCTTGCAATATACCGTTATATCACAAAAAATAAATTCTTACTCCCCTATTTATTAGCTTAATGTAATATAAGCTACTTATAGGTGCAAATTAATCTAAAAAAATGCTTTTATACTTAAATTTGCAGGAACAAAGGTATATTTCACTGAGAACTAGCTAAAATCATTGAAAACAATACATTTTGAGGAGATAAAGCATTATAATAAGGATAATTCCTTTTATTTATGATATAGCACTACAATTTACAAAAGTCTATGAAAAATACATGTAATATACAATTGTAACACAATAAATAGCCTCACACTCCTTTTATAAGCTTACAGTAGTTCAAAATAGCATTTCCTAATGAAAACAACTATAGTATCACATTTTTTATTTCACTATAAAAAAAAAGGTTGAATAATGTCAATTTTCGTCTTAGTTTTTTCCATCAAAAATACATTAAAATACTTGAAAAAACGTTGTTTTTAGGAGTAAAATTGATACTTAAATTTCATGAAAATTACATATTTTTAGCTATTAATTTTGTAAAATGTAGTTGTAGCAAATATCAAAAGCTATTTAGCTACAGATATAAAGGAATATACTTCAATTTGTAGAAAAAAAAACTCTTTACTGATAACTAGCTAAAAAACATTGAAAACACTACATTTTATAGGTATATAGCAATATAATAAGTAAAACTACTTGTATATAATACAATAACACTACAGTTTACAAGAAACTATGAAAAACGCTTGCAATATACCGTTATATGACAATAAATAACCTCTTACTCCTCTATTTATTAGCTTAATATAATGTAAGCTACTTATAGGTGGAAATTAATCTAAAAAAAGTCTTGTATACTTCAATTTGTAGGAAAGAAGCTATATTTCACCGATAACTAGCTAAAATCATTGAAAACAATACATTTTGTGGGTATAAAGCATTATAATAAGGAAAATTCCTTTTATTTTTGATAAAACACTACAATTTACAAGAAACTATGAAAGACCCTTGTAATATAGAATTGTATCACAGTAAATAGCCTCAAACTCCTTTTTTAAGCCTACAGCAATTTAAAATAGCATTATTTTGTGAAAACAACTATAATACAACATTTAGAATTTTAAATAAAAAAATGGGCTGAATTATGTCAATTTTCGACATTTGTTTTGCCTTATAAAAATACATTAAAACACTTGCAAAAAACGTGGTTTTTAGGAGTAAACTTGATACCTAAATTTCATGAAAAAAACGTATTTATAGTTATTAATTTTGTAAAATGTAGTTGTGGCAAATATCAAAATCTATTTAGCTACAGATATAGAGGAATATACTTCAATTTGTAGAAAAAAATTACTCTTCACTGATAACTAGCTAAAATCATTGAAAACACTACATTTTATGGGTATATAGCAATATAACAAGTATAATTACATGTATATAATACAATAACACTACAGTTTACGAGAAACTATGAAAAACACTTGCAATATACCGTTTTATGACAATAAATAACCTCTTACTCCTCTATTTATTAGCTTAATGTAATGTAAGCTACTTATAGGTGCAAATTAATCTAAAAAAAGGCTTGTATACTTCAATTTGTAGGAAAGAAGCTATATTTCACCGATATCTAGCTAAAATCGTTGAAAACAACACATTTTGAGGGTATAAAGCATTATAATAACGAAAATTTCTTTTATTTATGATATAACACTACAATTTACAAGAAACAATGAAAAACCCTTGTAATATACAATTGTATCACAATAAATAGCCGCAAACTCCTTTTATAAGATTATAGGACTTTAAAATAGCATTTCCTAACGAAGACAACTATAATACCATATATTTTATTTTTCTATCAAAAAAAGGGTTGATTAATGTAGATTTTCGACATTATTTTGTTTTTCAAAAATATATTAAAATACTTGAAAAAACTTGATAATTTCATAAATGATCATGTTAAATTTCATGATAAATACATATTTTTAGCTCTTAATTTTGTAATATGTAGTTGTAGCAAATATAAAAAGCTATTTAGCTACAGATATAGAAGAATATACTTCAATATGTAGAAAAAAAAAAACTCTTCACTGATAACAAGGAGTTTGAGGCTATGTATTGTGATACAATTGTATATTACAAGTGTTTTTCATTGTTTCGTGTAAATTGTAGTAGTATATCATTAATAAAAGAAATTTACCTCATGATAATGATTTATACCCTCAAAATGTGTTCTTTTCAATGATTTTAGCTAGTTCTCGGTGAAATATAGCTTGTTTCTTACAAATTGAAGTATACAATCCTCTTTTTAGAATAATTTGCACCTATAAATAGCTTAGTTACATTAAGCTAATACATAGAAGAGTAAGAGGTTATTTATTGTGATATAACGGTATATTGCAAGTGTTTTCCTAGTTTCTTGTAAACTGTAGTGCTATTGTATATATACAAGTAGTTTTACTTACCATATTGCTATATAACAATAAAATGTAGTGTTTTCATTGATTTTAGCTAGTTATCTGTGAAGAATTGTTTGTTTCTACAAATTGAAGTATATTCCTATATATCTGTAGCAATATAGTTCTTGATATTTACTACACATATATTTTAAAAAATTAATAACTAAAAATATGTATTTGCTATGAAATTTAAGTATCAATTTTTATCTTAAAAACAACGTTTTTTTAAGTGTTTTTTGTTATATTTAAAGTGCTAAAAAATGTCGAAAATTGACATTATTCAGCCCTTTTTTGATAGAGATATTCAAAATGTGGTATTATTGTTGTTTTCGTTAGAAAATGCTATCTTAAAATACTGAAAGCTTATAAAAGGAGTTTGAGGCTATATATTTTGATACAATTGTATATTACAAGTGTTTTTCAGTTTCTTGTAAATAGTAGTGTTATATCATAAATAAAAGGAATTTACCTTATGATAATGCTTTATACCCTCAATATGTGTTCTTTTCAATGATTTTAGCTAGTTATCGGTTAAATATAGCTTTTTTCATGAAATTTAAGTATCAATTTTAATCTTAAAAATAACGTCTCTCAAGTGTTTTAATGTATTTTTGAAGTGCTACAAATTGTCAAAAAATTGACATTTATTCAGCTCTTTTTTGATAGAGATATTCAAAATTTGGTATTATTGTTGTTTTCGTTAGAAAAGGCTATCTTAAACTACTGTAATCTTATAAAAGGAGTTTGAGGCTATATATTGTGATACAATTGTGTATTACAAGTGTTTTTCATAGTTTCTTGTAAATTGTGGTGTTATATCATTAATAAAAGGAATTTACCTCATGATAATGCTTTATACCTTCAAAATATGTTCTTTTCAATGATTTTAGCTAATTACCGGTGAAATATAGTTTTTTTCCTAAAAATTGAAGTATACAATCCTCTTTTTAGAATAATTTGCACCTATAAGTAGCTTACGTTACATTAAACTAATACATAGAAGAGTAACAGATTATTTAACGTGATATAACGGTATATTGCAAGCGTTTTCCTAGTCTCTTGTAAACTGTAGTGTTATTGTATATATACAAGTAGTTTTACTTATTATAATGCTATATTCCCAAAAAATGTAGTGTTTTCATTGATTTTAGCTAGTTATCTGTGAAGACTTGTTTGTTTCTACAAATTGAAGTATATTCCTATATATCTGTAGCTATATAGTATTCGATATTTGCTACATATATAATTTACAAAATTAATTGATAAAAATATGTGTTTGTCATGAAATTTAAGTATCAATTTTAATCTTAAAAACAATGTTTTTTCGAGCATTTTAATGTATTTTTGAAGTGCTAAAAATTGTCGAAAATTGACATTATTCAGCTCTTTTTTTAATAGAGATATTAAAAAATTGGTATTATTGTTGTTTTCGTTAGAAAATGCTATTTTAAACTACTGTAAGCTTATAAAAAGAGTTTGAGGCTATATATTGAGATAAAATTGTATATTACAAGTGTTTTTCATAGTTTCGTGTAAATTGTAGTATATTATCATTAATAAAAGGAATTTACCTCATGATAATGATTTATACCCTCAAAATGTGTTCTTTTCAATGATTTTAGCTAGTTCTCGGTGAAACATAGCTTTTTTCCTACAAATTGAAGTATACAATCCTCTTTTTAGAATAGTTTGCACCTATAAATAGCTTACATTACATTAAGTTAATACATAGAAGAGTAAGAGGTTATTTATTGTGATATAATGGTATATTGCAAGCGTTTTTCTAGTTTCTTGTAAATTGTAGTGTTATTGTATATATACATGTAGTTTAACTTATAATATTGCTATATACCCATAAAATGTAGTGTTTTCATTGATTTTAGCTAGTTATCTGTGAAGAGTTGTTTGTTTCTACAAATTCAAGTATATTCCTATATATCTGTAGCTATATAGTTTTTGATATTTACTACACATATATTTTACAAATTTAATAGCTAAAAATATGTATTTGCTGTGAAATTTAAGTATCAATTTTGATCTTAAAAACAACGTTTTTTTAAGTGTTTTTTGTTATTTTTGAAGTGCTAAAAAATGTCGAAAATTGACATTATTCACCAACCGTTTTGAAAGAGAAATTCAAAATGTGGTTTTATAGTTGTTTTCGTCAGCAAATGCTATTTTAAACTACTGAAAGCTTATCAAAGGTGTTTGAGGCTATATATTGTGTGATACAATTGTAAATTACAAGTGTTTTTCATAGTTTCTTGTAAATTGTAGTGTATATCATAAATAAAAGGAATTTACCTTATGAAAATGCTTTATACCGTCAAAATGTGTTCTTTTCAATGATTTTAGCTAGTTATCGGTGAAATATAGCTTTTATCATGAAATTTACGTATCAATTTTAATTTTAAAAATAACGTTTTTCAAGTGTTTTAATGTATTTTTGAAGTACTACAAATTGTCGAAAATTGACATTTATTCAGCTCTTTTTTTTTATAGGGATATTCAAAATTTGGTATTATTGTTGTTTTCGTTAGAAAATGCTATCTTAAACTACTGTAAGCTTATAAAAGGAGTTTCAGGCTATATATTGTGATACAATTGTGTATTACAAGTGTTTTTCATAGTTTCTTGTAAATTGTGGTGTTATATCATTAATAAAAGGAATTTACCTCAGGATAATGCTTTATACCCTCAAAATGTGTTCTTTTCAATGATTTTAGCTAGTTCTCGGTGAAATATAGCTTTTTTCCAACAAATTGAAGTATACAATCCTCTTTTTAGAATAATTTGCACCTATAAGTAGCTTACGTTACATTAAACTAATACATAGAAGAGTAAGAGATTATTTAATGTGATATAACGGTATATTGCAAGCGTTTTCCTAGTTTCTTGTAAACTGTAGTGTTATTGTATATATACAAGTAGTTTTACTTATTATAATGCTATATTCCCAAAAAATGTAGTGTTTTCATTGATTTTAGCTAGTTATCTGTGAAGACTTGTTTGTTTCTACAAATTGAAGTATATTCTTATATATCTGTAGCTATATAGTATTCGATATTTGCTACAAATATATTTTACAAAATTAATTGCTAAAAATATGTGTTTGTCATGAAATTTAAGTATCAATTTTAATCTTAAAAACAATGTTTTTTCGAGCATTTTAATGTATTTTTGAAGTGCTAAAAATTGTCGAAAATTGACATTATTCAGCTCTTTTTTTATGATAGAGATATTCAAAAGTTGGTATTATTGTTGTTTTCGTTAGAAAATGCTATCTTAAACTACTGTAAGCTTATAAAAGGAGTTTGAGGCTATATATTGTGATGCAATTGTGTATTACAAGTGTTTTTCATAGCTTCTTGTTAATTGTGGTGTTATATCATTAATAAAAGGAATTTACCTCATGATAATGCTTTATACCTTCAAAATGTGTTCTTTTCAATGATTTTAGCTAGTTACTGGTGAAATATAGCTTTTTTCCTAAAATTGAAGTACACAATCCTCTTTTTAGAATAATTTGCACCTATAAGTAGCTTACGTTACATTAAACTAATATATAGAGGAGTAAGACATTATTTAATGTGATATAATGGTGTATTGCAAGCGTTTTCCTAGTTTCTTGTAAACTGTAGTGTTATTGTATATATACAAGTAGTTTTACATATCATATTGCTATATACCCATAAAATGTAGTGTTTTCATTGATTTAAGCTAGTTATCTGTGAAGAGTTTTTTGTTTCAACAAATTGAAGTATATTCCTATATATCTGTACCTATACAGTTTTTGATATTGGCTACAAATATATTTTACAAAATTAATAACTAAAAATATGTATTTTTCACAAAATTTATGTATCAAATTTAATCTTAAAAACAACGTTTTTCAAGTGTTTTAATGTATTTTTGAGGTGCTAAAAAATGTCGAAAATTGACATTATTCACCATCTTTTTTGATAGAGAAATTCAAAAGTTGGTATTATTGTTGTTTTCGTTAGAAAATGCTATTTTAGACTACTGTAAGCTTATAAAAGGAGTTTGAGGCTATATATTGTGATACAATTTTGTATTACAAGGGTTTTTCATAGTTTCTTGTAAATTGTGGTGTTATATCATTAATAAAAGGAATTTACCTCAGGATAATGCTTTATACCCTCAAAATGTGTTCTTTTCAATGATTTTAGCTAGTTCTCGGTGAAATATAGCTTTTTTCCAACAAATTGAAGTATACAATCCTCTTTTTAGAATAATTTGCACCTATAAGTAGCTTACGTTACATTAAGCTAATACATAGAAGAGTAAGAGATTATTTATTGTGATATAACGGTATATTGCAAGCGTTTTCCTAGTTTCTTGTAAACTGTAGTGTTATTGTATATATACAAGTAGTTTTACTTATCATATTGCTATATACCCATAAAATGCAGTGTTTTCATTGATTTTAGCTAGTTATCTGTGAAGAGTTGTTTGTTTCTACAAATTCAAGTATATTCCTATATATCTGTAGCTATATAGTTTTCGATATTTGCTACAAATATATTTTACAAAATTAATAGGTAAAAATATGTATTTTTCATGAAATATAGGTATCAATTTTAATCATAAAAACTACGTTTATTCAAGTCTTTTAATGTATTTTTGAAGTGCTTAAAAATGTTGAAAATTGACATTATTCAACAACCTTTTTGAAAGAGAAATTCAAAATGTGGTTTTATAGTTGTTTTCGTCAGCAAATGCTATTTTAAACTACTGAAAGCTTATAAAAGGTGTTTGAGGCTTTATATTGTGATACAATTGTATATTACAAGTGTTTTTCATAGTTTCTTGTAAATTGTAGTGTTATATCATAAATAAAAGGAATTTACCTTATGATAATGCTTTATACCCTCAAAATGTGTTCTTTTCATTGATTTTAGCTAGTTATCGGTTAAATATAGCTTTTTTCATGAAATTTAATAATCAATTTTAATCTTAAAAATAACGTTTTTCAAGAGTTTTAATGTATTTTTGAAGTGCTACAAATTGTCGAAAATTGACATTTATTCAGGTCCTTTTTTTGATAGAGATATTCAAAATTTGGTATTATTGTTGTTTTCGTTAGAAAATGCTATCTTAAACTACTGTAAGCTTATAAAAGGAGTTTCAGGCTATATATTGTGATACAATTGTGTATTACAAGTGTTTTTCATAGTTTCTTGTAAATTGTGGTGTTATATCATTAATAAAAGGAATTTACCTCATGATAATGCTTTATACATTCAAAATGTGTTCTTTTCAATGATTTTAGCTAGTTACCGGTGAAATATAGTTTTTTTCCTATAAATTGAAGTATACAATCCTCTTTTAAGAATAATTTGCACCTATAAGTAGCCTACGTTACATAAAACTAATACATAGAAGAGTAAGAGATTATTTAATGTGATATAACGGTATATTGCAAGCGTTTTCCTAGTTTCTTGTAAACTGTAGTGTTATTGTATATATACAATTAGTTTTACTTATCATAATGCTATATTCCCAAAAAATGTAGTGTTTTCATTGATTTTAGCTAGTTATCTGTGAAGACTTGTTTGTTTCTACAAATTGAAGTATATTCCTATATATCTGTAGCTATATAGTATTCGATATTTGCTACAAATATATTTTACAAAATTAATTGATAAAAATATGTGTTTGTCATGAAATTTAAGTATCAATTTTAATCTTAAAAATAACGTTTTTTCAAGCATTTTAATGTATTTTTGAAGTGCTAAAAATTGTCGAAAATTGACATCATTCAGCTTTTTTTTTAATAGAGTTATTAAAAAAATGGTATTATTGTTGTTTTCGTTAGAAAATGCTATTTTAAACTACTGTAAGCTTATAAAAAGAGTTTGAGGCTATATATTGGGATAAAATTGTATATTACAAGTGTTTTTCATATTTTCGTGTAAATTATAGTATTATATCATTAATAAAAGGAATTTACCTCATGATAATGATTTATACCCTCAAAATGTGTTCTTTTCAATGATTTTAGCTAGTTCTCGGTGAAACATAGCTTTTTTCCTACAAATTGAAGTATACAATCCTCTTTTTAGAATATTTTGCACCTATAAATAGCTTACATTACATTAAGCTAATACATAGAAGAGTAAGAGATTATTTATTGTGATATAATGGTATATTGCAAGCGTTTTTCTAATTTCTTGTAAACTGTAGTGTTATTGTATATATACATGTAGTTTAACTTATCATATTGCTATATACCCACAAAATGTAGTGTTTTCATTGATTTTAGCTAGTTATCTGTGAAGAGTTGTTTGTTTCTACAAATTAAAGTATATTCCTATATATCTGCAGCTATATAGTTTTTGATATTTACTACACATATATTTTACAAATTTAATAGCTAAAAATATGTATTTGCTGTGAAATTTAAGTATCAATTTTGATCTTAAAAACAACGTTTTTTTAAGTGTTTTTTGTTATTTTTGAAGTGCTAAAAAATGTCGAAAATTGACATTATTCACCAACCGTTTTGAAAGAGAAATTAAAAATGTGGTTTTATAGTTGTTTTCGTCAGCAAATGGTATTTTAAACTACTGAAAGCTTATAAAAGATGTTTGAGGCTATATATTGTGATACAATTGTAAATTACAAGTGTTTTTCATAGTTTCTTGTAAATTGTAGTGTTATATCATAAATAAAAGGAATTTACCTTATGATAATGCTTTATACCCTCAAAATGTGTTACAAAATTAATTGCTAAAAATATGTGTTTGTCATGAAATTTAAGTATCAATTTTAATCTTAAAAACAACGTTTTTTCAAGCATTTTAATGTATTTTTGAAGTGCTAAGAATTGTCGAAAATTGACATTATGCAGCCCTTTTTTGATAGAGATATTCAAAATGTGGTATTATTGTTGTTTTCGTTAGAAAATGCTATCTTAAAATACTGAAAGCTTATAAAAGGAGTTTGAGGCTATACATTTTGATACAATTGTATATTACAAGTGTTTTTCATAGTTTTTTGTAAATTGTAGTGTTATATCATTAATAAAAGGAATTTACCTCATGCTAATGCTTTATAAGCTCAAAATGAGTTCTTTTCAATGATTTTAGCTAGTTCTCGGTGAAATATAGCTTTTTTCCTACAAATTGAAGTATACAATCCTCTTTTTAGAATAATTTGCACCTATAAGTAGCCTACGTTACATTAAGCTAATATATAGAAGAGTAAGAGGTTATTTATTGTGATATAACGGTATATTGCAAGCGTTTTCCTAGTTTCTTGTAAACTGTAGTGTTATTGTATATATACAAGTAGTTTTACTTATCAAATTGCTATATACCCATAAAATGTAGTGTTTTCATTGATTTTAGCTAGTTATCTGTGAAGAGTTGTTTGTTTCTCCAAATTGAAGTATATTCCTATAACTGTAGCTATATAGTTTTCGATATTTGCTACGAATATATTTACAAAATTAATAGCTAAAAATATGTATTTTTCATAAAATTTAAGTATCAATTTTAATCTTAAAAACTACGTTTTTTCAAGTGTTTTAATTTATTTTTGAAGTGCTAAAAAATGTCGAAAATTGACATTATTCACCAACCGTTTTGAAAGAGAAATTCAAAATGTGGTTTTATAGTTGTTTTCGTCAGCAAATGCTATTTTAAACTACTGAAAGCTTATAAAAGGTTTTTGAGGCTATATATTGTGATACAATTGTATATTACAAGTGTCTTTCATAGTTTCTTGTAAATTGTAGTGTTATATCATAAATAAAAGGAATTTACCTGATGATAATGCTTGATACCCTCAAAATGTGTTCTTTTCAATGATTTTAGATAGTTATTGGTGAAATATAGCTTTTTTCATGAAATTTAAGTATCAATTTTAATCTTAAACCTAACGTCTTTCAAGTGTTTTAATGTATTTTTGAAGTGCTACAAATTGTCGAAAATTGACATTTATTCAGCTCTTTTTTGATAGAGATATTCAAAATTTGGTATTATTGTTGTTTTCGTTAGAAAATGCTATCTTAAACTACTGTAAGCTTATAAAAGGAGTTTGAGGCCCTATATTGTGATACAATTGTGTATTACAAGTTTTTTTTATAGTTTCTTGTAAATTGTGGTGTTATATCATTAATAAAAGGAATATATCTCATGATAATGCTTTATACCTTCAAAATGTGTTTTTTTCAATGATTTTAGCTAGTTACCGGTGAAATATAGTTTTTTTCCTAAAAATTGAAGTATACAATCCTCTTTTTCTAGAATAATTTGCACCTATAAGTAGCTTACGTTACATTAAACTAATACATAGAGGAGTAAGAGATTATTTAATGTGATATAACGGTATATTGCAAGCGTTTTCCTAGTTTCTTGTAAACTGTAGTGTTATTGTATATATACAAGTAGTTTTACTTATTGTTGTATTCTTGCATGAAAGTAAAACTCCAAGTTGACGTGCAGGGATTTTATGTAGTGCAGTGAGACAGTACAGCAGAGTACACGCAGATAAAACAACACTGCGTAATATTAGTGAGGGAATCAACGTCTCACTAGAATATCCATGGCGAGTAAATCCAAGTATGTACAGTAAGTGTATATTCCGAGTGCGACCAGATAACTGACTCGGCTCGCCCTGTAACCCTATATTTATACATATAGAATGAACTACCCGAAGTCTCGAACGTAGTGGCTGGAACACTGAATGAAAGAAACTGATACCGAAACAAGTCCTAGTTAAATGTAACTACCTATCATAGTTAGTAATTAGAATATCATAACACCTCCCTGATCAGCCTGAGATCCATCGTCAAGGCGTCCCAGCTATATGTCTAGTATCTGGCGGGGCTTCCGCGTCCGCTTTGATCGTCGTGGGTGGGTTGTCTGGCCCATACTCCTCCTCCGGGACTGCAATCCGCACCTTTTTCTTCAGCTCTTGAGATACTCCCAACTCTGCTCTTGCCTCCAGCGCAGCCTTCAACTCCATCGAGTGGTCAGTTATGATCGGAGACTCCTCATGCCATTCCCCAGGTTCAGAGTCCACCTCTGACGTATTTCGTGGTCGTGTAGCGGCTTCCTCCCTACACACCGCTAGGAGGGGAGTTTGTAGCAGTCCCTCCTATAAACTTCGTTCTCTCTAACACCAGCTCTAAAAGAGAAAACGTGTGGCTAAAACCCACACTGTTATAACTTGTTTTTATTAATTTTCAGTATTCATATATACTTTTTCATAATTCTTTATTTTATGTTTTCTAATGTAACTATAATTAACAAAAATGTAACTCACCATCTCACATTCACCCCTTACTTAGCGCGCACTGCATTAGCGCGCTGACCCAAAAACTGTTGTACTATTTATTATTCAAATCTGTTTTTTATATATGTATGTTGAAATTTCCAATTAAAATTAACCTTACCACTGGAGTCAAGAGTTTCTCTCTCCAGTGTGACCAACTAGCTATCATCACACCCATCGGTTAAAATTGGTGACCCCCGGAGTGTAGCTATGGTCTATAGGTGGCTATAACATGTGCTATAGAAGAGCACAATTCTCCCAGTGGAGGGACCTGCGTCTTAAGACACATCCGTCCTAACACTCCTATAGCAAAAAGCTTAGCCTCCATTATGGGGTTCGCTTCGCTGAGTTATAGGTCAGGAGAACTACACTCATGTGTAGCTGCCACCTTAAAGGTTATCCCCTCCCACCCTGGCACCATCTGTGCCCCCCTCTGATGCTTTCTTGCGTCATCAGCCCGGCCTTATGCGCGTTCAGCACGGCCCCTGCCCCCCTCAGACGCCTTACTTCGTCTTCACCGGCCTGATGCGCACTCTGCGCGGCTTCTACTCCCTCTTGACGCCTTACTGCGGCCTCATGCGCATTCTGCGCGGCCTCTGCAACCTCTGATGCCTTCCTGCGTCCTCAGCACGGCCTCACACGCATTCAGCGCGGCCCTTGCTCCCTCAGCGTGGTTTCCCGCGTCCTCAGTCAAAACCCTACCCCTCGGTCCCGCGGTGTTAGAGTAACTTACTCCATGGTCGCTACTCGCCGCCCTGTGGATTACTCACCGCCCTCTGGATTACTCACCACCCTGTGGATTACTCACCACCCTGTGGATTACTCACCGCCCTGTGGATTACTCACCGCCCTGTGGATTACTCACCGCCCTGTGGATTACTCTACTCTTCCTATATCACAGTGTTACATTACAGTACAGTTACAATACCACAACATTACTCAGTGCATCAGTGTTACATTACAGTGCCTTCCTGGACACTTAGTGTCCACCAAGGTGCCCTTCATGGGACGTGTTTACACACCAGTGTCACTTGCGTTAACCGTGGTTCGTTCCCTGAGCCACCGTGGCCCTTGGCCCGTTCACGCCAGCGCTTTCGCCACTCGGTTCAACACCACTCAACTTCACCATGCCTGACAACGACGACCTGCACACTGCAGCAGCAGTGACACTGAGATCGCCACCTTTCTGCCCACATAACCCGTCTGTGTGGTTCACTATTTTGGAGTGCGGATTTAAGGCATCCAAGATCTTAAACAGTCTCACCCAGTTCACCCATGCTGCTAGCCTCCTGCCTCCTGACGTCCTTCCACAAGTCTCTGACGTAATTTCAAAAGCTTCCACCTCCACCACGCCCTATGAAGATCTGAAGACTGCTATACTCTCAAAACTTCAGCCTTCTATTGCCACCCGCCTTAAAGAGCTGTGCTCCAAGGATGAGTTGGGTGACGAGAAGCCTACAGACCTACTGCATCGCATGAAGCAGCTACTCGGAGAAAAATATAACACTTTTGACCCCGAGTTGTTCAAACTGCTGTTTTACCAACGTCTGCCTCCTGCTACACAGAACGTACTTTTCTGCGTCAAGGACAGCCTAGACCCCGATGCCATCGCTAAGTTAGCAGACGACTTTGTGGCAACCATCCCTACACCACAGGTTTCTACAGTGTCCTCAGTTACGACCCAGGACAACACTCAGCTCGCTCAGCTCACCAAGCTGGTATCACAGCTCACGACTGAGGTCACCTCCCTCAAGCAGCAGCTCACGACTGAAGTCACCTCCCTCAACAGGCAGATCCAGGTACGCCAACGACCCCGCTCCTCCACCCCTCAACACCGCCAGCACCGTCCCCGCTCGAGAAGCCCGGGACTCTGCTGGTACCACATCAACTTTGGCAACAGAGCCTCGAAGTGTGACGCCCCATGCTCATACAAGGCGTCAAACCAAAAGGGCGAGTATTAGTGCAGCGCGCTGCTCGTCAACCCTCAGCGCTGCTCCACCTACACGACAAACACTCCAACATAAGGTTCCTGATTGATACCGGCGCCGATGTCAGTATCATCCCCGCGACCGCCAATCTACGAACCCTACCTCCAATCTTGCATCTCTTCGCCGCTAACGGTACCAAGATACCCGTCTACACACGGCGCACCTTGCAACTCAACCTCTACCTCCGACGTCCCTTCGAATGGACCTTCTACGTCGGGAACGTTTCACAAGCAATCCTCGGAGCAGACTTCCTGAGGCACTTCAACCTCTTGGTGGACGTCAAGGGTCAAAAGTTGGTTGACCCACTCACCTCCATCTCCTCCACAGCACGACCAGCGCCAGGACACAGCATGCACCTCTCTGTCATCCAAAAGGACCACCAGTTCGCTGACCTGCTTAAATCTGTCCCTACGCTGACTCAGCCCTACTCAGCCAGCTTGCCCATCAAACACCACGTCACGCATCACATCGAGACCACAGGACCACCAGTACACGCCAAGGCCCGTCGCTTAGCTCCAGAACGCTACCGTCAAGCCAAGGCCGAGTTCGAGTCTATGATGCGCCAAGGTATTGTGCGGCCCAGCAGCAGCAATTGGTCAACAGCCCTCCACGTCGTCCCCAAGAAGAACAGCGACATACGGCCCTGTGGAGACTACCGTGCCCTCAACTCTCACACCCAGATGGACAGATACCCTGTGCCAAACATCCAGGAGTTCTCGTCCCAACTCGTCGGCTCCAACATCTTCTCACGCATAGACCTCGTCAAGGCCTTTCATCAGATTCCAGTACACCCTGACGACATCCCGAAGACCGCCATCATCACGCCCTTCGGTCTGTTTGAGTACGTCAGGATGCCCTTTGGACTCAGGAATGCGGCCCAGACCTTCCAACGCTTCATTGACGAGGTTCTCCGAGGCTTGCCCTTCTGCTTCGCGTACATCGACGACCTACTCATAGCGAGCCCAGATGAAGCCTCACACCGACAACACCTTCACCAAGTCTTCACCCACTTACAAGACTATGGCGTACAGATCAATGTGGGCAAGTCTGAGTTCGGCGTCACCTCTCTCACCTTCCTCGGCCACACTGTAACTCCAGCAGGCATCGCTCCACTCAACACAAAGTGTGAAGCCATTCAGCAGTTCCCGAAGCCGTCCACCCAGCGGAAACTCAAAGAATTCTTGGGTATGCTTAATTACTACAACCGCTTCATCCCACACTGCTCTCTCCTGCTTCAGCCACTCTACGCCATGATCAAGCCCTGTAAGCATGGTCAGTCTGTCACACTCATCTGGACTCCGGACGCTGACGCTGCTTTCCTCGCAGCTAAACAGGCCCTCAGCGACACAGTCATGCTGTCTTTCCCTTCCCCTGACGCGGAGACTTCCATTGTGACGGACGCCTCCGACACTGGGACTGGTGCCATCCTCCAACAGCTCGTCGACAGTGCCTGGAAGCCGATTGCTTTCTTCTCACAGAAGCTCAACACTGCCGAAACCAAGTACAGCGCATACGACCGAGAACTTCTCGCCATCTTCAAGGCTGTCAAGCGTTTCCGCTACTTCATTGAAGGCCGTCGCTTCCATGTGTACACCGACCACAAGCCTCTTACTACTACCTTCCTGAGAAACAAGGACTCTTACACTCCACGGCAGTTTCGCCATTTGGACTACGTTTATCAATTCACCACCGACATCAGGTACATCAAGGGTGCAGACAACGCTCCAGCAGACGCCCTCTCCGCAACATTACTGCTGTGACTTCCTCTTCTCTTGATTACGCCGCCATAGCTGCCGACCAGTCCGGCGACGCCGAATTGGACAAGCTACAGTACAACCCGGCGCTCAAGTTGAAGAAACTCACACTCCCAGGTACCAAAGTCGCTCTCTACGCTGACGTCTCCACAGACGCTGTCCGTCCCTACCTGCCAAAACGACATCGCTACCAGGCCTTCCGTCAGCTTCACGATCTCTCTCACCCTGGCATCCGAGCAACACAGCACTTGATGACGTCCCGCTTCATCTGGGAGGGTATAAACAAGGACATCAGACTCTGGACTCGTACCTGCACCAACTGTCAAGCCTCCAAGGTGACTCGGCACACTCACTCTCCGCCCGGCACTTTCTCACCCGTCACGGAGAGATTCGACCACATCCACATTGACCTGGTCGGTCCCCTGCCACCCTCTGCCGGTCATCGCTACATCCTCACCTGCGTGGATCGTTTTACACGTTGGGCCGAGGCCACCCCCATCGCTGACATCACAACGGACACCGTCGCACACGCTTTCATCGCTACCTGGGTCTCCAGGTTCGGTGTCCCACTCAGCCTCACCTCAGACCGCGGCGGCCAGTTCGAGGCCAACGTATGGAACAGGGTCATGACCCTGCTCGGCATCTGCCGCTACAGGACTTCCAGCTACCACCCGCAGGCCAACGGCATGGTCGAACGGTTCCATCGCCAACTGAAGTCTTCCCTCATGGTCTCCTCCCAACGAGAGAACTGGCCCCTGGCTCTCCCTATTGTTCTCCTCGGCATCAGGTCATCCCTGAAGGAAGACCTGCACCACTCCTCGGCTGAGCTGGTTCAAGGCACCAACCTTAGGCTCCCAGGCGAACTGCTGGTAACAACACCCGACCCTACACCTTGCAGCGCCCAAGACTTCGCCTCCCGCCTCAAAGGTGCCATGAGAAGCCTTCAGCCAGTGCAGCCTCGTTCTTCCCCGATGAAGACCTTTGTGAGCCAGGACCGCCACACCTGCACCCACGTCTTCATACACGTAGATGCCGTCCGCCGGCCTCTGACGCAGCCCTACCAAGGACCCTACCTCGTCCTCAGAAGGACCAGGAAGACTGTCACCATTGACAGGAACGGTGCTCAAGACGCGGTGGCCATCGACCGAGTCAAACCGGCATATCTGTTGGCCCCAGACCAGGCTCACATTTCTACCATCAAATCTGCAACAGAACAGCAGCAGCAGCAGCACCGCTCCACCACCAAGATTTCTTTCCTCCTCCCTCGTCACTAGGAGGGGAGTATTGTAGCGGCTTCCTCCCTATACGCCGCTAGGAGGGGAGTTTGTAGCAGTCCCTCCTATAAACTTCGTTCTCTCTAACACCAGCTCTAAAAGAGAAAACGTGTGGTTTTAGCCCACACTGTTATAACTTGTTTTTATTAATTTTCAGTATTCATATATACTTTTTCATAACCCTTTATTTTATGTTTTCTAATGTAACTATAATTAACAAACATGTAACTCACCATCTCACATTCACCCCTTACTTAGCGCGCACTGCATTAGCGCGCTGACCCAAAAACTGTTGTACTATTTATTATTCAGATCTGTTTTTTATATATGTATGTTGAAATTTCCAATTAAAATTAACCTTACCACTGGAGTCAAGAGTTTCTCTCTCCAGTGTGACCAACTAGCTATCATCACACCCATCGGTTAAAGTCGTAGCTGCTCTACCGTAGATAACAGTGAAGTCGCTAGTTCTACGTTTCCATGTTATTTACAGACGTGTGGTGGCATTAATACTTACATTTCTACATCCATGATTTCAGGAAAGTTAGAAGGGTCTATCTGGAAAGTCTGTGTCATTTTGTGTCTTCATCTGTGTCATATTAGGGCTATAAATGAACAAATTACAAAAATAAAACCGAGTGGCGACCTCACTGTACCTACTACAGTAAAGTCGGCAGCTAGTATTTTAACCCAATAGTTGAGTCGCCACTCTGGGGAGTTCAGGGAAATTAGAGGTAAAGTAAAACAAGTCTCTATATATATTAGCTGCGGAAGATGCTTGGATATATAAAAATTCCTCTGCCAACGTGAAAATAAATTCTATTCAAGTTTGAAAGATCTGGCAAGTCTTGTGTCCTGTCGTCCGAAAGGCTACTGTTTACTGTCTGTCATCGCGCGAAGAAAAACGTGAGAAGCAAAATGCGCAACAGTTATATTTGCAGATACAAAGCATAAAACAACGCTGAAACAGGGTAGATTATACAGTCATGATATAAACTACTGTGTAACATCTTCAGTGGCACATAAAAATCAGTAGTGATGCTATAATTCGTAATATTTGGCGCCTGGTGACTTCACTGCAGGTGGCGACTTCACTGTTATCTACGGTAGATGACGTCTCCATACAGGCCTCTTCGGTAGAACCTTTACGTTGAAACTGCGGCTTCCAAACCGCTTCACGACGATAGCAGGCACCCAGCGCGGCTCTTTGTCTCGTCTTGGGCCGCAGTAGAGCGCGTAGCAAGGACCTCCTACTTCGTACAAACTGGCAACTCTGGCTACATGAGCAGCCCCATCACGTGAGTGCCTGGCGGCCTCCTTAACTTGCTTTCCTTGAGCCACATGGGCTGGAGATGGTAGTAGACTGTCAATCCGCGTGCGCATCTGACGATTGTTCAGTAGTTGACTTGGTGAAAATCCACTTAAAGTTGATGTGCGCCTGTACTGCATTAAGAACTCCTGTAAGGCAGCTTTTGGCGGTAGCGAAGATTTTCTCAGCGCCTGCTTGAAGGTCTGAATCAGGCGTTCCGCAGCACCATTAGTTGCTGGATGATATGGTGCTCCAGTCAAGTGAGTGATGCTTCGTTCCTTGCACCAAGTCTGGAACTCTTCGCTGAGGAAACTCGAAGCATTGTCAGTTACCAGCGTGTGTGGATAACCGAAGTGGGCAAAGTCCTGCTCCAATAGATCAATTGTTGCCTTGGATGTTATAGACTGCGTAGAATGAATGCAGGGATACTTAGAATAAGCATCCATCACCACTAGCCAGTTGTATCCCATGAAACTGATGGCATGATCGAGGTGTAAACGACTCCATGGCTTTTCTGGCAGCATCCATGGGTGTATTGCTGGCTTCGCAGGTTTATTCTGGTGCTCGGCACATGATGAACAGTTGCGGGAAGTTTTCTCAATATCACGATCAATATTCGGCCAGTATACAGCTGTTCGAGCCAGCTGCTTCATTCGTTGCATCCCTAAGTGTCCGAGATGTAGAAGCTGGAGAACATGATCACAGAGGCTCGCGGGAATCACCACTCTGGAACCATACAGCAGGCATCCGTTGCTCGTTGACAGTGAATCCGCCAGACCTCTAAAATTCTCCACGTTGCTGTTCTTGTCTTCCCTCCTCTCTGGTGGCCAACCTTCTCGACAATGCCGCATGATCGTTGATACCACTTTGTCCTTGGCTGACTCCTTCTGCAGTGTCGTCGCGTTTGCTAGCTTGATCTGGGTGTTTATCATGTTGATGGCGCAAATCGTGTCCACATCATTGTCACTTTCCTCCCCGTCAAAACAGGAGTCAGTACCGGTAGGTAGGCGACTTAAAGCGTCCGCATTACCGTGGTGGGCAGTTTTCCTATATTCGATGGAATAGTCGTGCTGACTTAACTGTAATGCCCATCGAGCCAGCCTGTTAGCAGCGAGGGCAGGAGTAGCCTTGGTTGGTCCAAACAACGCAAGTAGAGGTTTATGATCAGTTACCAGCACGAAGTGTCGCCCGTAGAGATACTGGTGGAATTTTTTTCAATGCGAAGACGATAGCTAAAGCCTCTTTCTGTATTTGGCTGTAATTGCGTTGACACTTTGAGAGAGTCTTAGACACGTTGGCAATCGGTCGCTCACTACCATCAGAATAGCGGTGGAACAGCACAGCCCCGATCCCGACGTTTGAAGCATCGCATGAAATTCCAATCGGGGTAGACTGATCAAAGTGGACCAACACAGTATCCGTAGACAGTAGTTCCTTCAGGCTCTGGAAGGAATCTTGCTCTTCTGCACCCCACTTCCATGTAGAATCTTTCCTGGTTAGGCGATGCAGGGGCTCTGTCACGGTTGCCAAATCCGGTAGGAACTTTCCGTAGAGTTGTACAGATCCCAGGAAAGATCGAAGGCTCGTAGCATCTGTTGGCGCGGGCATCTTGATGACGTCGTCCACTTTGGTTCCCTTAGCAACTCCTCCTGTGGATAACACGTGTCCCAGATACTCGATCTGGGGCTCAGCAAAACTGCACTTCTCGCGTCGACAACGTAGTCCATTTGCATCCAGACGATGAAGTAGACCACGGAGATTCCTTAAGTGCTCCGCTGCATTCGATCCGCTTACCAGTATATCATCCAGATATACTGCAACTCCGGGAAGGTCACTTGTCAGCTGCTCCATTATTTCTTGAAAATATCCTGGTGCAGAAGTAATGCCAAACGGGAGACGCATCTGCAGTAGTACTCCTCGATGCGTACTTAGTGCGAGTTTTCGTTGACTGTCAGGACCCAACTTGATTTGGTTATATGCGTCGGCCAAATCTATCTTGGTGAAGCCGTATCCACCTCCCAGCTTGCGCATCAAGTCCTCAGGGCGAGGCATCAGATGACGGTGAGGCTCCAGCTGCTGGTTGACAGTCACTGAGTAGTCGCCACACACTCGTATCCTGGGCTTCACCTGCCCCGGAAGCATAGCCTTTCGCACCGGTACCACTGGTGTTCCATAGGCGTTGAATTGTACAGGTTTCCAGACACTCGTGGATATACCTGCATCGTAGGTTTGAGCCAAGTCATCTTGAATAGCAAATGGTACAGACCTTGGCTTGCAGAAAATCGGCTGGGCATTTTGCTTAAACTGAACTTCCAGTTCGAAGTCTTTCAAGCATCCCAGTTCAGGCTTGAACAAGTCGGGGAAGACATCACACAACTCCTGACAAGCCTTCTGTAGTGATTTGTCTGGCTGGGTCGTGTTAACTGTGTAGACAGATGATTCTTCCTTCGCTGACTCCCGCAGGGAATTAACGACCTTGTCCAACGAGATTCAGATTTCAGCAATGGCGTCCCTTCCCAGCAGGTTGAGATTATGGACTGAAGACACTATGAAGGGTATGATGCACTCCTGGTTTGAATCGAGCGACTTTGCAGTAGTCATGAACTTACCCAAGACGGGCATTGTGTGTTTGCTCGCTGATTCATATCACACAGTAATATCTTGCAACGCCGGTTTTCCAAGCTGTGTCCATATCTTCGTGGATAGGAAGTTTCCTCCGGTGCCTGTGTCCAGCTTCATCCGACACTGTAGTCCCTGTATGCTGATGGGAACTTCCAGCTTCGGGAGCTTGGCATTCTCCATGGAAACTTGCTGGATGAGCTCACGCTTGGAGATATGCTTCACTTTACCAGTCTTTTCCTGCCGCTCTTTTTTCATGCACACAACTTGCAGATGCCCTTTGAACTTGCAGAAGCTGCAAATAGCATCCTTGAACCTGCATAGGTGAGCTTTGTGCCCCAGCTTTCCACACCGGTAACACTTAACCACCTCCTTACGACTGTCGGCTGACTTGGAGCGCTTGTTTAGTCGCGACTGGTACTTGACACGGGTACTCGCGTCAGGCTGGATCTTGTTCACATGCTTGGCAGAGTGACCATACACAGTTTCCTTCGCAACCTTGGCAGCATCCTCTACTTCGGTCGCGATCTGGATGGCTCGGGTGAAGTTCAGCTCATCATCCTTGATTTTAAAAAGGGCCTTTCAGACGGCTTCATTGTTAACAGAACAAATGAAGCGGGTGCGTAGCCCCTCGTCTTGTGGGTCTCGGATCGATGAGAAGTCACACGTAGCAGCGTCTTGTCGAATACGTGCGGCCAATTCCTGAATAGTTTCACCTGGCTTCCGTTGCATGTCACTCCAGAACTTAAATCGCTCACGAACGATGAACCGTTTAGGGTCGAACTGGTCTTTCATGAAGGCGATAATTTCTTGCATAGTTAGCTTGTTGATATCCTTGGGGGGTGTCTGTTGGGCAGACAGGTTAGCCAGCAACTTATACACAGTGGAGGACTGGTTGGTCAGGAAAACTTGTGCTTGCTTCTCTTCACACACTGAATTTGCATCCATAAAGGTACAAAATCTCGCCCAGTAGTCCATCCACAGCTCAGCAGTTGAGTCAAATGAAGCGTAACTAGGCGTAGCCGATGTAGTGGACACAACTCCTTGTTTAGTGCTGCTGATGGCTTCAATCACGGCTTGCATTTGCTGCTGTTGTTGCTGTTGCTGCTCCATCATCTGTTGCATCTGCTGTTGTTGCTGCTGTAGCATAAGCTTCAAGAAGTCCCCCATCTCTGCCATACTGCTGGTTTGACTGTTTGGACTGGGCTGGAGTCGTTGGAACTGTTACTCTTAACAGTATCCCATCCTCGTCGCCAGAAAATCCCTGTTGTATTCTTGCATGAAAGTAAAACTCCAAGTTGACGTGCAGGGATTTTATGTAGTGCAGTGAGACAGTACAGCAGAGTACACGCAGATAAAACAACACTGCGTAATATTAGTGAGGGAATCAACGTCTCACTAGAATATCCATGGCGAGTAAATCCAAGTATGTACAGTAAGTGTATATTCCGAGTGCGACCAGATAACTGACTCGGCTCGCCCTGTAACCCTATATTTATACATATAGAATGAACTACCCGAAGTCTCGAACGTAGTGGCTGGAACACTGAATGAAAGAAACTGATACCGAAACAAGTCCTAGTTAAATGTAACTACCTATCAAAGTTAGTAATTAGAATATCATAACACTTATCATAATGCTATATTCCCAAAAAATGTAGTGTTTTCATTGATTTTAGCTAGTTATCTGTGAAGAGTTGTTTGTTTCTACAAATTGAAGTATATTCCTATATATCTGTAGCTATATAGTATTCGATATTTGCTACAAATATATTTTACAAAATTAATAGCTAAAAATATGTATTTTTCATGAAATTTAAGTATCAATTTTAATCCTAAAAAAAACGTTATTTCAAGTGTTTTAATGTATTTTTGAGGTGCTAGAAATTGCCGAAAATTGACATTATACAGCTCTTTTTGATAGATATATTCAAAAGTTGGTATTATTGTTGTTTTCGTTAGAAAATGCTATTTTAAACTACTGTAAGCTTATAAAAGGAGTTTCAGGCTATATATTGGGATACAATTGTATATTACAAGTGTTTTTCATAGTTTCGTGTAAATTGTAGTATTATATCATTAATAAAAGAAATTTACCTCATGATAATGATTTATACCCTCAAAATGTGTTCTTTTCAATGATTTTAGCTAGTTCTCGGTGATATATAGCTTTTTTCCTACAAATTGAAGTATACAATCCTCTTTTTAGAATAATTTGCACCTATAAGTAGCTTACGTTACATTAAGCTAATACATAGAAGAGTAGGAGGTTATTTATTGTGATATAACGGTATATTGCAAGCGTTTTCCTAGTTTCTTGTAAACTGTAGTGTTATTGTATATATACAAGTAGTTTTACTTATCATACTGCTATATACCCATAAAATGTAGTGTTTTCATTGATTTTAGCTAGTTATCTGTGAAGAGTTGTTTGTTTCTACAAATTAAAGTATATTCCTATATATCTGTAGCTATATAGTTTTTGATATTTACTACAAATATATTTAACACAATTAATAGCTAAAAATATGTATTTGATATGAAATTTAAGTATCAATTTTAATCTTAAAAACAATGTTTTTTTAAGTGTTTTAGTTATTTTTGAAGTGCTAAAAAATGTTGAAAATTGACTTTATTCACCATAATTTTTTAATGAGAAATTCAAAACATGGTTTTATAGTTGTTTTCGATAGCAAATGCTATTTTAAACTACTGAAAGCTTATAAAAGGTGTTTGAGGCTATTGTGATATATTGTGATATATATTGTATATATTGTGATATAATTGTATATTACAAGTGTTTTTCATAGTTTCTTGTAAATTGTAGTGTTATATCATAAATAAAAGAAATTTGCCTTATGTTAATGCTTTATACCCTCAAAATGTGTTCTTTTCAATGATTTTAGCTAGTTATCGGTGAAATATAGCTTTTTCATGATATATAAGTATCAATTTTAATCTTCAAAATAACGTTTTTTCAAGTGTTTTAATGTCTTTTTGAAGTGCTAAAAATTGTCGAAAAAAGACATTATTCAGCTCTTTTTTAATAGAGATATTCAAAATTTGGAATTATTGTTGTTTTCGTTAGAAAATGCTATTTTAAACTACTGTAAGCTTATAAAAGGAGTTTGAAGCTATATATTGTGATACAATAGTGTATTACAAGTGTTTTTCATAGTTTCTTGAAAATTGTTGTGTTATATCATTAATAAAAGGAATTTACCTCCTGATAATGCTTTTTACCCTCAAAATGTGTTATTTTCAATGATTTTAGCTAGTTATCGGTGAAATATAGTTTTTTTCCTACAAATTGAAGTATACAATCCTCTTTTTAGAATAATTTGCACCTATAAGTAGCTTACGTTACAATAAGCTAATACATAGCAGAGTAAGAGATTATTTATTGTGATATAACAGTATATTGCAAGCGTTTCCCTAGTTTCTTGTAAACTGTAGTGTTATTGTATATATACAAGTAGTTTTACTTATCATATTGCTATATACCCATAAAATGTAGTGTTTTCATTGATTTTAGCTAGATATCTGTGAAGAGTTGTTTGTTTCTACAAATTGAAGTATATTCCTAAAACTGTATTATAGTTTCCTAAAACTAATTATAGTTTTCGATATCAGCTACAAATATATTTTACAAAATAAATAGCTAAAAATATGTATTTTTCATGAAATTTAAGTATCAATTTTAATCTTAAAAACCACGTTATTTCAAGAGTTTGAATGTATTTTTGAAGTGCTAAAAAATGTCGAAAATTACCATTATTCACCAACCTTTTTGAAAGAGAAATTAAAAATGTGGTTTTATATTTGTTTTCGTTAGCAAATGCTTTTTTAAACTACTGAAAGCTTATAAAAGGTGTTTGAGGCTATATATGGTGTGATACAATTGTATATTACAAGTGTTTTTCATAGTTTCTTGTAAATTGTAGTGTTATATCATATATAAAAGGAATTTACGTTATGATATTGCTTTATACACTCATAATGTGTTTTTTTTAATGAGTTTAGCTAGTTATCGATGAAATATAGCTTATTTCATTAAATTTAAGTATCAATTTTAATCTTAAAAATAACGTTTTTTCAAGTGTTTTAATGTATTTTTGAAGTGCTAAAAATTGTCGAAAATTGACATTATTCAGCTCTTTTTTTCATAGAGATATGCAAAATTTGGTATTATTGTTGTTTTCGTTAGAAAATGCTATTTTAAACTACTGTAAGCTTATAAAAGGTGTTTGAGGCTATATATTGTGATAAAATTGTGTATTACAAGTGTTTTTCATAGTTTCTTGTAAATTGTGGTGTTTTATCATTAATAAAAGGAATTTACCTCATGATAATGCTTTTTACTCTCAAAATGTGTTTTTTTCAATGATTTTAGCTAGTTATCGGTGAAATATAGCAGTTTTTCCTACAAATTGAAGTATAAAATCCTCTTTTTAGAATAATTTGCACCTATAAGTAGCTTACGTTACATTAAGCTAATACATAGAAGAGTAAGAGATTATTTATTGTGATATAACCGTATATTGCAAGCGTTTTCCTAGTTTCTTGTAAACTGTAGTGTTATTGTATATATACAAGTAGTTTTACTTATCATATTGCTATATACCCATAAAATGTAGTTTTCATTGATTTTAGCTAGTTATTTGTGATAAGTTGTTTGTTTCTACAAATTGAAGTATATTCCTATATATCTGTTCCTATACAGTTTTTGATATTTGTAACAAATATATTTTACAAAATTAATAAATAAAAATATATATTTCTCATGAAATTTTAGTATCAATTTTAATCTTAAAAACGACATTTTTCAGGAGTTTTAATGTATTTTTGAGGTGCTAAAAAAATTCGAAAATTGACATTATTCAGCTCTTTTTTGATAGAGAAATTCAAAATTTGGTATTTATTGTTGTTTTCGTTAGAAAATTCTATTTTAAACTACTGTAAGCTAATAAAAGGAGTTTGAGGCTATATATTGTGATACAATTGTATATTACAAGTGTTTTTCATAGTTTCTTGTAAATTGTAGTGTTATATCAATATAATAAAAGGAATTTACGTGATGATAATGCTTTATACCCTCAAAAAGTATTCTTTTCAATGATTTTAGCTAGTTATCGGTGAAATATAGCTTTTTTCATGAAATCTAAGTATTGAAATGTAAGTAAGTAAGTGAAGTAAGTAAATCACTAAGTAAATGAAATTTTAATCGTAAAAATAACGTTTTTTTAGTGTTTTAATGTATTTTTGTAGTGCGGAAAATTGTCGAAAATTGACATTATTCAGCTCTTTTTTGATAGAGATATTCATAATTTGATATTATTGTTGTTTTGGTTAGAAAATGCTATTTTAAACTACTGTAAGCTTATAAAAGGAGTTTGAGGCTATATATTGTGATACAATTGTATATTACAAGTGTTTTTCATAGTTTCGTGTAAATTGTAGTATTATATAATTAATAAAAGAAATTTACCTCATGATAATTCTTTATACCCTCAAAATGTGTTCTTTTCAATGATTATAGCTAGTTATCGGTGAAATATAGCAGTTTTCCTACAAATTGAAGTATACAATCCTTTTTTTTAGAATAATTTGCACCTATAAGTAGACTACGTTACATTAAGCTAATACATAGAAGAGTAAGAGGTTATTTATTGTGATATAACGGTATATTGCAAGTGTTTTCCTAGTTTCTTATAAAGTGTAGTGTTATTGTATATATACAAGTAGTTTTACTTATCATAATGCTATAAACCCATAAAATGTAGTGTTTTCAATGATATTAGCTAGTTATCAGTGAAGAGCAGTTTTTTTCTACAAATTGAAGTATATTCCTTTATATCGGTAGCTAAATAGCTTTTGATATTTGCTACAACTATATATTACAAAATTAATAGCTAGAAATATGTATTTTTTATGAAATTTAGGTATCAATTTTAATCTTAAAAACAACGTTTTTTCAAGTATTTTAATGTATTTTTGAAGAGCTGAAAAATGTCGAAATGTGACATTATTCAGCACTTTTACACAACTATATTTTACAATATTATGAGTTTAAAATATGAAATTTTCATGAAATTTAGGTATCAATTTTAATCTTAAAAACAACTTTTTTTCAAGTGTTTTAATGTATTTTTGAAAGGCTAAAAAAATTCCAAATTTGACATTATTAAGCTCTTTTACACAGATATACTTTACAAAATTTTGAGCTATATATATGTATTTTTCATGAAAATTAGGTATCAATTTTAATCTAAAAAAACGTTTTTTCAAGTATTTTAACGTATTTTTGAGGGCTAACAAATGTCGAAATCTGACATTTTTCAGCACTTTTACACAACTATATTTTACAATATTATGAGCTTATAATATGTATTTTTCATGAAATTTAGGTATTCATTTTAATCTTAAAAACAACGTTTTTTCCTGTGTTTTAATGTATTTTTGATGGGCAAAAAAATGTCGAAAATTGACATTATTCAGCCCTTTTTTTGATAGAGAAATTCAAAATGTGGTATTATAGTTGTTTTCGTTAGAAAATGCTATTTTAAAGTACTGTAAGCTTTTAATAGGAGTTTGAGAATCTATATTGTGATACAATTGTATATTACACGTGTTTTTCATAGTCCCTTGTAAATTGTAGTGTTATATCATAAATAGAAGGAATTTACGTAACGATAATGCTTTATACCCTCAAAATGTGTTCTTTTCAATGATTTTACCTAGTTATCGGTGATATATAGCTGTTTTTCTACATATTGAAGTATACAATCCTTTTTTTAGAATAATTTGCATATATATGCATGAATATAAGTAGCTTACATTACATTAAGCTATAATATAGAAGAGTAAGAGGTTATTTATTGTGATATAACGGTATATTGCAAGCGTTTTTCAGTTTCTTGTAAACTGTAGCGTTATTGTATATATACAAGTAGTTTTATTTATCATATTGCTATTAACACATATAATGTAGTGTTTTCAATGATTTTAGCTAGTTATCAGTTATGAGCTGTTTTTTTCTACAAATTGAAGTATATTCCTTTATATCGGTAGCTAAATAGCTTTTGATATTTGCTAAAACTGCATTTTACTAAATTAATAGCTAAAAATATGTATTTTTTACGAAATTTAGGTATCAATTTTAATCTTAAAAACAACTTTTTTCAAGTATTTTAATGTATTTTTGAAGGGCTAAAAAATGTCGAAATTTGACATTATTCAGCACTTTTACACAACTATATTTTACAATATTATGAGCTTAAAATATGTATTTTTCATGAAATTTAGATATTAATTTTATCTTAAAAACAACGTTTTTTCAAGTGTTCTAATGTATTTTCAAAGGCCTAAAAAATGTCGCAAATTGACATTATTAAGCCCTTTTACACAACTATATTTTATAATATTATGAGCTAAAAATATGTATTTTTCATGAAATTTAGGTATCAATTTTATTCTTAAAAACAACGTTTTTTCAAGTGTTTTAATGTATTTTTGAAGGGCTAAAAAATGGCGAAAATTGACATTATTCAGCTCTTTTTTTGATAGAGAAATTATAAATGTGGAATTATAGTTGTTTTCGTTAGAAAATGCTATTTTAAACTACTGTAAGCTTATAATAGGAGTTTGAGACTCTATATTGTGATACAATTGTATATTACACGTGTTTTTCATAGTCCCTTGTAAATTGTAGTATTATATCATAAAAGGATACGATAGAAGATAGAAGGAATCTACTTTACGATAATGCTTTATACATTCAAAATGTGTTTTTTTCAATGATTTTTGTTAGTTATTGGTGATATATAGCTGTTTTTCTAAATATTGAGGTATACAACCCTTTTTTTTTTAATAATTTGCACCTATAAGTAGCTTACATTACATTAATCTATAAAATAAAAGAGTAAGAGGTTATTTATTGTGATATAACGGTATATTGCAAGCGTTTTTCATAGTTTCTTGAAAACTGTTGCGTTATTGTATATATACAAGTAGTTTTACTTATCATATTGCTATAAACCCATAAAATGTAGTGTTTTCAATGATTTTAGCTAGTTATCAGTGAATAGCTGTTTTTTTCTACAAATTGAAGTATATTCCTTTATCTCGGTAGCTAAATAGCTTTTGATATTTGCTACAACTATATTTTACAAAATTAATAGCTGAAAATATGTATTTTTCATGAAATTTAGGTATCAATTTTAATCTTAAAAACAACGTTTTTTCAAGTATTTTAATGTATTTTTGTAGGGTTATAAAATGTCGAAATTTGACTTTATTCAGTTATTTTACAAAACTATATTTTACATTATTATGAGCCTAAAATATGTATTTTTCATGAAATTTAGGTAGCAATTTTAGTCTTAAAAACAATGTTTTTCAAATGTTTTAATGTATTTCTGAAGGGCTAAAAAATGGCGAAAATTGACATTATTCAGCCCTTTTTTTGATAGAGAAATTCAAAATGTGGTATTAAAGTTGTTTTCGTTACAAAATGCTATTTTAAAGCCCTCTAAGCTTATAATAGGAGTTTGAGACTATATTGTGATAGAATTGTATATTACACGTGTTTTTCATAGTCCCTGGTAAATTGTAGTGTTATATCATAAATAGAAGGAATTTACCTTACAATAATGCTTTATCCCCTCAAAATGTGTTCTTTTCAATGATTTTAGCTAGTTATTTGTGATATATAGCTGTTTTTCTACAAATTAAAGTATACAACCCTTTATTTAGAATAATTTGCACCTATAAGTAGCTTACATTATATTAAGCTATAAAATAGAAGAGTAAGAGGTTATTTATTGTGATATAACGGTATATTGTAAGTGTTTTTCATAGTTTCTTGTAAACTGTAGCGTTATTGTAAATATACAAGTAGTTTTTCTTATCATATTGCTATTAACCCATATAATGTAGTGTTTTCAATGATTTTAGCTAGTTATCAGTGAAGAGCTATTTTTTTCTACAAATTGAAGTATATTCCTTTATATCGGTAGCTAAATAGCTTTTGATATTTGCTACAACTATATTTTACAAAATTAATAGCTAAAAATATGTATTTTTTACGAAATTTAGGTATCAATTTTAATCCTAGAAACAACGTTTTTTCAAGTGTTTTAATGTATTTTTGAAAGCCTAAAAAATGTCGAAAATTAACACTATTCAGCACTTTTACACAACTATATTTTATAATATTATGAGCTAAAAATATGTATTTTTCATGAAATTTATGTATAATTTTAATCATAAAAACAACGTTTTTTCAAGTGTTTTAATGTATTTTTGAAGGGCTAAAAAATGTCGAAAATTGACATTATTCAGCCCTTTCTTTGATAGAGAAATTCAAAATGTTGTATTATAGTTGTTTTCGTTAGAAAATGCTATTTTAAAGTACTGTAAGCTTATAATAGGAGTTTGAGACTCTATATTGTGATACAATTGTATATTACACGTGTTTTTCATTGTCTCTTGTAAATTGTAGTGTTATATCATAAATAGAAGGAATTTACCTTACAATAATGCTTTATCCCCTAAAAATGTGTTCTTTTCAATGATTTTAGTTAGTTATTGGTGATATATAGCTGTTTTTCTACAAATTGAAGTATACAACCCTTTATTTAGAATAATTTGCACCTATAAGTAGCTTACATTACATTAAGCTATAAAATAGAAGAGTAAGAGTTTATTTATTGTGATATAACGGTATATTGCAAGCGTTTTTCATAAGTTCTTGTAAACTGTAGCGTTATTGTATATATACAAGTAGTTTTACTTATCATATTGCTATTAACACATATAATGTAGCGTTTTCAATGATTTTAGCTAGTTATCAGTGAAGAGCTGTTTTTTTCTACAAATTGAAATATATTCCTTTATATCGGTAGCTAAATAGCTTTTGATATTTGCTACAACTATATTTTACAAAATTAATAGCTAAAAAATATGTATTTTTTACGAAATTTAGGTATCAATTTTAATCTTAAAAACATCATTTTTTCAAGTATTTTAATGTATTGTTGAAGGGCTAAAAAATGTCGAGATTTGACTTTATTCAGCACTTTTACACAACTATATTTTACAATATTATGAGCTTAAAATATGTATTTTTCATGAAATCTAGGTATTAATTTTAATCCTATAAACAACGTTTTTTCAAGTGTTTTAATGTATTTTTGAAAACCTAAAAAATGTTGAAAATAGACATTATTAAGACTTTTACACAACTATATTTTATAATATTATGAGCTAAAAACATGTATTTATCATGCAAGTTAGGTATCAATTTTAATCTTAAAAATAACGTTTTTTAAAGTATTTTAATGTATTTTTGAGGGCTAAAAAATGTCGAAATTTGACACTATTCAGCACTTTTACACAACTATATTTTACAATATTATGAGCTTAAAATATGTATTTTTCATGAAATTTAGGTATCAATTTTAATCCTAAAAACAACGTTTTTTCAAGTGTTTTAATGTATTTTTGAATGGCTAAAAAATGGTGAAAATTGACATTATTCAGCCCTTTTTTTGATAGAGAAATTCAAAATGTTGTATTATAGTTGTTTTCGTTAGAAAATGCTATTTTAAAGTGCTGTACGCTTATAATAGGAGTTTGAGACTCTATATTGTGATACAATTGTATATTACACGTGTTTTTCATAGTCTCTTGGAAATTGTAGTGTTATATCATAAATATATGGAATTTACCTTACCATAATGCTTTATCCCCTCAAAATGTGTTCTTTTCAATGATTTTAGATAGTTATTGGTGATATATAGCTGTTTTTCTACAAATTGAAGTTTACAACACTTTATTTAGAATAATTTGCATCTACAAGTAGATTACATTACATTAAGCTATAAAATAGAAGAGTAAGAGGTTATTTATTGTGATATAACGCCATATTGCAAGTGTTTTTCATAGTTTCTTGTAAACTGTAGCGTTATTTCCAGAATAACAAATTTCCAGAATAATTCCAATATATTTTTTATATACAAGTAGTTTTACTTATCATGTTGCTATTAACCCATATAATGTAGTGTTTTCAATGATTTTAGCTAGTTATCAGTGAAGAGCTGTTTATTTCTACAAATTGAAGTATATTCCTTTATATCGGGACCCGTAGCTTTTGATATTTGCTACAACTATATTTTACAAAATTAATAGCTAAAAATATGTATTTTTTACGAAACTTAAGTATCAATTTTAATCCTAAAAACAACGTTTTTTCAAGTATTTTAATGTATTTTTGAAGGGCTAAAAAATGTCGAAATTTGACATTATTCAGCACTTTTACACAAATATATTTTACAATATTATGAGCTTAAAATATGTATTTTTCATGAAATTTAGGTATTAATCTTAATCATAAAAACAACGTTTTTTCAAGTGTTTTAATGTATTTTTGCAAGCCTAAAAAATGTCGAAAATTGACATTATTAAACACTTTTACACAACTATATTTTATAATATTATGAGCTTAAAATAAAGGCAAATTCCCTTTTAGCCCTTGTCAATTGTAGTGTTATTTGATAAATAGAAGGAATCTACCTGACGAAAATGCTTTATACCCTCAAAATGTGTTCTTTTCAATGATATTAGTTAGTTATTGGTGATATATAGCTGTTTTTCTACATATTGAAGTATACAATTCTTTTTTTTTAGAATAATTTCCACCTATAAGTAGCTTACATTACATTAAGCTATAAAATAGAAGAGTAAGAGGTTATTTGTTTTGATATAACGGTATATTGCAAGCGTTTTTCATAGTTTCTTGTAAACTGTATCGTTATTGTATATATATAAGTAGTTTTACTTATCATGTTGCTATAAACCCATAAAATCTAGTGTTTTCAATAATTTTAGCTAGTGAAGAGCTGTTTTTTTCTACAAATTGAAGTATATTACTTTATATCGGTAGCTAAATAGCTTTTGATATTTGCTACAACTATTTTTTACAAAATTAACAGCTAAAAATATGTATTTTTTACGAAATTTAGGTATCAATTTTAATCTTAAAAACAACGTTTTTTCAAGTATTTTAATGTATTTTTGAAGGGCTAAAAAATGTCGAAATTTGACATTATTCAGCACTTTTACCCAACTATATTTTACAATATTATGAGCTTAAAATATGTATTTTTCATGAAATTTAGATATTAATTTTAATCTTAAAAACAACGTTTTTTCAAGTGTTCTTATGTATTTTCAAAGGCCTAAAAAATGTCGAAAATTAACATTATTAAGCACTTTTACACAACTATATTTTATAATATTATGAGCTAAAAATATGTATTTTTCATGAAATTTAGGTATCAATTTTAGTCTTAAAAACAACGTTTTATCAAGTGTTTTAATGTATTTTTGAAAGGTTAAAAAATGGCGAAAATTGACATTATTCAGCCCTTTTTTTGATAGAAAAATTCAAAATGTTGTATTATAGTTGTTTTCGTTAGAAATTTCTATTTTAAACTACTGTAAACTTATAATAGGATTTTGAGACTCTATATTGTGATACAATTGTATATTACACGTGTTTTTCATAGTCTCTGGTAAATTGTAGTGTTATATCATAAATAGAAGGAATTTACCTTACAATAATGCTTTATCCCCTCAAAATGTGTTCTTTTCAATGATTTTAGCTAGTTATTGGTGATATATAGCTGTTTTTCTACAAATTAAAGTATACAACCCTTTATTTAGAATAATTTGCACCTATAAGTAACTTACATTACATTAAACTATAAAATAGAAGAGTAAGAGGTTATTTATTGTGATATAACGGTATATTGCAAGTGTTTTTCATAGTTTCTTGTAAACTGTAGCGTTATTGTATATATACAAGTAGTTTTACTTATCATATTGCTATTAACCCATATAATGTAGTGTTTTCAATGATTTTAGCTAGTTATTGGTGATATATAGCTGTTTTTCTACAAATTGAAGTATACAATCCTTTTTTTAGAATAATTTGCACCTATAAGTAGCTTACATTACATTAAGCTATAAAATAGAAGAGTAAGAGGTTATTTATTGTGATATAACGGTATATTGCAAGTGTTTTTCATAGTTTCTTGTAAACTGTAGCGTTATTGTATATATACAAGTAGTTTTACTTATCATATTGCTATTTACCCATATAATGTAGTGTTTTCAATGATTTTAGCTAATTATCAGTGAAGAGCTGTTTTTTTCTATAAATTGAAGTATATTCCTTTATATCGGAAGCTAAATAGCTTTTGATATTTGCTGCAACTATATTTTACAATATTAATAGCTAAAAATATGTATTTTTTACGAAATTTAGTTATCAATTTTAATCCTAAAAACAACGTTTTTTCAAGTATTTTAATATATTTTTGAAGGGCTAAAAAATGTCGAAATTTGACATTATTCACCACTTTTACACAACTATATTTTACAATATTATGAGCTTAAAATATGTATTTTTCATGAGATTTAGGTATTAATTTTAATCTTAAAAACAACGTTTTTTCAAGTGTTTTAATGTATTTTTGAAAGCCTAAAAAATGTCGAAATTTGTCATTATTCACCACTTTTACACAACTATATTGTATAATATTATGAGCTATAAATATGTATTTTTCATGAAATTTAGGTATCAATTTTAATCTTAAAAACAACGTTTTTTAAAGTATTTTAATGTATTTTTGATGGGCTAAAAAATGTCAAAATTTGACACTATTCAGCACTTTTACACAACTATATTTTACAATATTATGAGCTTAAAATATGTATTTTTCATGAAATTTAAGTATCAATTTTAATCTTAAAAACATCGTTTTTTTAAGTGTTTTAATATATTTTTGAATGGCTAAAAAATGACGAAAATTGACATTATTCAGCCCTTTTTTTGATAGAGAAATTCAAAATGTTGTATTATAGTTGTTTTCGTTAGAAAATGCTATTTTAAAGTACTGTAAGCTTATAATAGTAGTTTGAGACTTTATATTGTGATACAATTGTATATTACACGTGTTTTTTTATAATTTCTTGTAAATTGTAGTGTTATTTCATAAATAGAAGGAATCTACCTTACGATAATGCCTTATACATTCAAAATGTGTTCTTTTCAATGATTTTGGTTAGTTATTGGTGATATATAGCTGTTTTTCTAAATATTGAAGTATACAACCCTTTTTTTATAGAATAATTTGCACCTATAAGTAGCTTACATTACATTAATCTATAAAATAGAAGAGTAAGAGGTTATTTATTGTGATATAACGGTATATTGCAAACGTTTTTCATAGTTTCTTGAAAACTGTTGCGTTATTGTATATATACAAGTAGTTTTACTTATCATATTGCTATAAACCCATAAAATGGAGTGTTTTCAATGATTTTAGCTAATTATCAGTGAAGAGCTGTTTTTTTCTACAAATTGAAGTATATTCCTTTATCTCGGTAGCTAAATAGCTTTTGATATTTGCTACAACTATATATTACAAAATTAATAGCTGAAAATATGTATTTTTCATGAAATTTAGGTATCAATTTTAATCTTAAAAACAAAGTTTTTTCAAGTATTTTAATGTATTTTTGTGGGGTTATAAAATGTCGAAATTTGACTTTATTCAGTTATTTTACACAACTATATTTTACATTATTATGAGCCTAAAATATGTATTTTTCATGAAATTTAGGTATCAATTTTAGTCTTAAAAACAATGTTTTTTCAAGTGTTTTAATGTATTTTTGAAGGGCTTAAAAATGGCGAAAATTGACATTATTCAGCCCTTTATTTGATAGAGAAATTCAAAATGTGGTATTAAGGTTGTTTTCGTTAGAAAATGCTATTTTAAAGCCCTCTAAGCTTATAATAGGAGTTTGAGACTCTATATTGTGATACAATTGTATATTACACGTGTTTTTCATAGTCTTTGGTAAATTGTAGTGTTATATCATAAATAGAAGGAATTTACCTTACAATAATGCTTTATCCCCTCAAAATGTGTTCTTTTCAATGATTTTAGCTAGTTATTGGTGATATATAGCGGTTTTTCTACAAATTGAAGTATACAATCCTTTTTTTAGAATAATTTGCACCTATAAGTAGCTTACATTACATTAAGCTATTAAATAGAAGAGTAAGAGGTTATTTATTGTGATATAACGGTATATTGCAAGTGTTTTTCATAGTTTCTTGTAAACTGTAGCGTTATTGTATATATACAAGTAGTTTTACTTAACATATTGCTATTAACCCATATAATGTAGTGTTTTCAATGATTTTAGCTAGTTTTCAGTGATATATAGCTGTTTTCCTACAAATTGAAGTATAAAATCCTCTTTTTAGAATAATTTGCACCTATAAGTAGGTTACATTACATTAAGCTATTAAATAGAAGAGTAAGAGGTTATTTATTGTGATATAACGGTATATTGCAAGCGTTTTTCATAGTTTCTTTTAAACTGTAGCGTTATTGTAAATATACAAGTAGTTTTACTTATTATATTGCTATAAACCCATAAAATGTAGTGTTTTCAATGATTTTAGCTAGTTATCAGTGATATATAGCTTTTTTCCTACAAATTGAAGTATAAAATCCTCTTTTTAGAATAATTTGTACCTATAAGTAGCTTACATTACATTAAACTAATAAATAGAAGAGTAATAGGTTATTTATTGTGATAAAACGGTATATTGCAAGCGTTTTTCATAGTTTCTTGTATACTGTAGCGCTATTGTATATATACAAGTAGTTTTACTGATCATTTTGCTATAAACCCAAAAAATGTAGTGTTTTCAATGATTTTAGCTAGATATCAGAGAAGAGTTTTCTACAAATTGAAGTATATTTCTTTATATCTGTAGCTAAATAGCTTTTTATATATGCTACAACTATATTTTACAAAATTAATAGCTAGAAATATGTAGTTTTCATGTATTTAGATATCAATTTTAATCTTAAAAACAATGTTTTTTCAAGTATTTTAATGTATTTTTGGAAGGCTAAATAATGTCGAAATTTGACATTATTCAGCACTTTTACACAACTATATTTTACAATGTTATGAGCTAAAAATATGTATTTTTCATGATATTTTGGTATCAATTTTAATCTTAAAAACAACGTTTTTTCAAGTGTTTTAATGTATTTTTGAAAGCCTAAAAAATGTCGAAATTTGACATTATTCAGCACTTTTACGCAACTATATTTTACAATATTATGAGCTTAAAATATGTATTTTTCATGAAATTTATGTACCAATTTTATTCGTAGAAACAACGTTTTTTCAAGTGTTTTAATATATTTTTGAAGGGCTAAAAAATGACGAAAATTGACATTATTCAGCCCTTTTTTTGATAGAGAAATTCTAAATGTGGAATTATAGTTGTTTTCGTTAGAAATTTCTATTTTAAACTACTGTAAGCTTATAATAGGAGTTTGAGACTCTATATTGTGATACAATTGTATATTATACGTGTTTTTCATAGTTTCTTCTTAATTGTAGTGTTATATCATTAATAGAAGGAATTTACCTTATTATAACGCATTATACCCTCAAAATGTGTTCTTTTCAATGATTATACCTAGTTATCGGTGATATATAGCTGTTTTCCTACAAATTGAAGTTAACAATCCTTTTTTTAGAATAATTTGCACCTATAAGTAGCTTACATTACATTAAGCTAATAAATAGAGGAGTAAGACTTTATTTATTGTGATATAACGGTATATTGCCAGCGTTTTTCATAGTTTCTTCTAAACTGTAGCGTTATTGTATATATACAAGTAGTTTTACTTATTATATTGCTATAAACCCATAAAATGTAGTGTTTTCAATGATTTTGAAATTATTCTAAAAAGAGGATTTTATACTTCAATTTGTAGGAAAAAAGCTATATATCACTGATAACTAGCTAAAATCATTGAAAACACTACATTTTATGGGTTTATAGCAATATAATAAGTAAAACTACTTGTATATTTACAATAACGCTACAGTTTAAAAGAAACTATGAAAAACGCTTGCAATATACCGTTATATCACAATAAATAACCTCTTACTCTTCTTTTTAATAGCTTAATGTAATGTAACCTACTTATAGGTGCAAATTATTCTAAAAAGAGGATTTTATACTTCAATTTGTAGGAAAACAGCTATATATCACTGATAAGTAGCTAAATCATTGAAAACAATACATTTTATGGGTTTATAGAAATATAATAAGTAAAACTACTTGTATATATACAATAACGCTACAGTTTAGAAGAAACTATGAAAAACACTTGCAATATACCGTTATATCACAATAAATAACCTCTTACTCTTCTATTTAATAGCTTAATGTAATGTAAGCTACTTATAGGTGCAAATTATTCTAAAAAGAGGATTTTATTCTTCAATTTGTAGGAAAACAGCTGTATATCACCGATAAATAGCTAATATCATTGAAAACACTACATTTTATGGGTTTATAGCAATATGATAAGTAAAACTACTTGTATATATACAATGACGCTACAGTTTACAAGAAACTATGAAAAATGCTTGCAATATACCGTTATATCACAATAAATAACCTCTTACTCTTCTATTTAATAGCTTAATGTAATGTAAGCTACTTATAGGTGCAAATTATTCTAAAAAGAGGATTTTATTCTTCAATTTGTAGGAAAACAGCTATATATCACTGATAACTAGCTAAAATCATTGAAAACACTACATTTTATGGGTTTATAGCAATATAATAAGTAAAACTACTTGTATATAGACAATAACGCTACAGTTTAGAAGAAACTATGAAAAACGCTTGCAATATACCGTTATATCACAATAAATAACCTCTGACTCTTCTATTTAATAGCTTAATGTAATGTAAGCTACTTATAGGTGCAAATTATTCTAAAAAGAGGATTTTATACTTCAATTTGTAGGAAAACAGCTATATATCACTGATAACTAGCTAAAATTATTGAAAACACATTATTTTTGGTTTATAGCATAATAATAATTAAAACTACTTGTATATATACAATAACGCTACAGTTTAGAAGAAACTATGAAAAACGCTTGCAATATACCGTTATATCACAATAAATAACCTCTTACTCTTTTATTTAATAGCTTAATGTAATGTAAGCTACTTATATGTGCAAATTATTCTAAAAAGAGGATTTTATACTTCAATTAGTAGGAAAACAGCTATATATCACCGATAAATAGCTTATATCATTGAAAACACTACATTTTATGGGTTTATAGCAATATGATAAGTAAAACTACTTGTATATATACAATAACGCTACAGTTTACAAGAAACTATGAAAAACGCTTGCAATATACCGTTATATCACAATAAATAACCTCTTACTCTTCTATTTATTAGCTTGATGTAATGTAAGCTACTTATAGGTGCAAATTATTCTAAAAAAAAGGATTGTATACTTCAATTTGTAGGAAAACAGCTATATATCACGAAAATAGCTAATATCATTGAAAAAAACTACATTTTATGGGTTATAGCAATATGATAAGTAAAACTTTTTGTATATATACAATAACACTACAGTTACAAGAAACTATGAAAACGCTTGCAATATACCGTTATATCAAATAAATAACCTCTTACTCTTCTATTTAATAGCTTAATGTAATGTAAGCTACTTATAGGTGCAAATTATTCTAAAAAGAGGATTTTATACTTTCTATTTGTAGGAAAAGCTATATATCACTGATAACTAGCTAAAATCATTGAAAACACTACATTTATGGGTTTATAGAAATATAATAAGTAAAAAAACTACTTGTATATATACAATAAACGCTACAGTTTAGAAGAAACTATGAAAAACGCTTGCAATATACCGTTATATCACAATAAATAACCTCTGACTCTTCTATTTAATAGCTTAATGTAATGTAAGCTACTTATAGGTGCAAATTATTCTAAAAAAGGATTTTATCTTCAATTTGTAGGAAAACAGCTTATATCACCGATAACTAGGTAAAATCATTGAAAACACTACATTTTATGGGTTTATAGGAATATAATAAGTAAAACTACTTGTATATATACAATAACGCTACAGTTTAGAAGAAACTATGAAAAACCTTGCAATATACCGTTATATCACAATAAATAACCTCCTACTCTTTATTTAATAGCTTAATGTAATGTAAGCTACTTATAGGTGCAAATTATTCTAAAAAGAGGATTTTATGCTTCAATTTGTAGGAAAAAGCTTATATCACTGATAACTAGCTAAAATCATTGAAAACACTACATTTTATGGGTTTATAGCAATATAATAAGTAAAACTACTTGTATATTACAATAAAACGCTACAGTTTAAAGAAACTATGAAAAACGCTTGCAATATACCGTTATATCACAATAAATAACCTCTGACTCTTCTATTTAAAGCTTAATGTAATGTAAGCTACTTATAGGTGCAAATTATTCTAAAAAGAGGATTTTATACCTCAATTTGTAGGAAAAAAGCTATATATCACTGATAACTAGCTAAAATCATTGAAAACACTACATTTTATGAGTTTATAGCAATATAATAAGTAAAACTACTTGTATATATACAATAACGCTACAGTTTAAAGAAACTATGAAAACGCTTGCAATATACCGTTATATCAAAATAAATAACCCTGACTCTTCTATTTAATAGCTTAATGTAATGTAAGCTCTTATAGGTGCAAATTATTCAAAAAAAGAGGTTTTTTATACTTCAATTTGTGGGAAAAACAGCTATATATCGCCGATAAATTGGTAATATCATTGAAAACACTACTTTTTTATGGGTTTATAGCAATATGATAATTAAAACAAACTTGTATATATATACAATAACGCTACAGTTTACAAGAAACTATGAAAAACGCTTGCAATATACCGTTATATCACAATAAATAACCTCTTACTCTTCTATATATTAGCTTAATGTAATGTAAGCTACTTATAGGTGCAAACTATTCTAAAAAAAGGATTGTTAACTTCAATTTGTAGGAAAACAGCAATATATCACCAATAACTAGGTAAAATCATTGAAAAGAACACTTTTGAGGGTATAATACATTAACAGAAGGTAAATTCCTTCTATTAATGATATAAAACTACAATTAAGAAGAAACTATGAAAAACACGTATAATATACAATTGTATCACAATATAGAGTCTCAAACTCCTATTATAAGCTTACAGTAGTTTAAAATAGAAATTGCTAACGAAAACAACTATAATTCCACATTTATAATTTCTCTATCAAAAAAAGGGCTGAATAATGTCAATTTTCGTCATTTTTTAGCCCTTCAAAAATACATTAAAACACTTGAAAAAACTTTGTTTCTACGAATAAAATTGGTACATAAATTTCATAAAAAATAGATATTTTAAGCTCATAATATTGTAAAATATAGTTGCGTAAAAGTGCAGAATAATGTCAGATTACGACATTTTTTAGGCTTTCAAAAATACATTAAAACACTTGAAAAAAACTTTTTTTTTTAAGATTAAAATTGATCCCAAATATCATGAAAAATACATATTTTTAGCTCATAACATTGTAAAATATAGTGGTGTAAAAGTGCTGAATAATGTCAAATTCGACATTTTTAGCCTTTCAAAAATACATTAAAATACTTAAAAAACATTGTTTTTTAAGATTAAATTTATATCAAAATACATGAAAAATACATATTTCTAGCTATTAATTTTGTAAAATATAGTTGTACAAATAAAAAGCTATTTAGCTACAGATAAAAAAAATATACTTCAATTTGTAGAAAAAAACCACTCTTCACTGATAACTAGCTAAAATCATTGAAAACACTACATTTTTTGGGTTTATAGCAATATGATCAGTAAAACTACCTGTATATATACAATAACGTTTACAAGTTTACAATATAAGTTTACAAGAAACTATGAAAAACGCTTGCAATATACCGTTATATCACAATAAATAACCTCTTACTCTTCTATTTATTAGCTTAATGTAATGTAAGCTTCTTATAGGTGCAAATTATTCTAAAAAAAGGATTGTTAACTTCAATTTGTAGGAAAACAGCTTATATAAACCGATAACTAGGTAAAATCATTGAAAAGAACACATTTTGGGGTATAATATATTATCATAAGGAAAATTTCCCCTTCTATTAATGATATAACACTACAATTAAGAAGAAACTATGAAAAACACGTATAATATACAATTGTATCACAATATAGATCTCAAACTCCTATTATAAGTTTACAGTAGTTTAAAATAAAAATTTAACAAAAAACTTTATTTCCCACATTAGAATTTTTCTATAAAAAAAAGGGGGCTGAAATGCAATTTTCGTCTTTTTTTTAGCCCTTCAAAAATACAAAAAAACCTTAAAAAAAACGTTGTTTCTACGAATAAAATTGGTACATAAATTTCATGAAAAAAAACCATATTTTAAGCTTTTAATTTGAAAAAATATTGGTTTAAAATTAAAAGTCAAATTTTTTTTTGGGCTACATTAAAACCCGAAAAAACTTTTTTTAAGAAAAAAAACCCAAAATTTAAATAAAAAATACTAAAATCATTTGGGAAAAATATTTTGGGGGTTTAAAAATTGAAAATTTTAAATTTTTACTTTATTTACCCTTTTAAAAAAACCCAAAAATATTAAAAAAACCTTTTTTTTAAATTAAAATTAATTTAAATACTAAAACCCTATTTCTTTTCTATTTTTTTGGAAAATTTAAAATTGTAAAATTTAAAAAAGCTATTTTAGCTACAAATTTTTAAAAGAAATTTTAAAACTTAAATTTTTGGGTAAAAAAAAACCCATTTCACTGAAAAACTACTAAAATTTTGGGAAACCCCCTACATTTTTTGGGTTTATAGAAAAATTAAATCAGTAAAAATTTTATTTATAAAAAAAGCGCAAGTTTAAAAGGGAAACCTTGAAAACCCTTGAAATAAAACCGTTATTCCAAAAAAAACCCTAAAATCTTCCCATTTTTAGTTTTAATGTAATGTAAGCTCCCTTAAATGGGTTTAAAAATTTTCTAAAAAAAAGGTTTTTTATACTTCAATTTGGGGAAAAAAGCTAATAAACGATAACTATCAAAAATTTTCTTTGAAACCCCCTAAAATTTTATTGGGTTTTATAGAAATAATAAAACTTTTTAAAAAAAAAAAGAAAAAAAAAAAAAAAAAAATAAAAAAAAATTTTTAAAAAGAAAAAAAGGGGAAAACAAAAAAAAAAATTTTTTAAAAAAAAAACAGGTAAAAAAACAAAACACTATTTTTGGGTTTAAGAATTAAAAAAACCGAAACTAAAAATTTTTGGAAAGAAACTATAAAAACGTTTGCAAAAACCCGTTAAAATCACAAAAAAACCCTCTTCCCTCTTCATCAAAATCAAAATTTTAAATTTTGAAAGGTATTTAAATATTTGGAAAATTATTTTAAAAAGAGGTTTTTATACTTAAAATTTAAAAAAAAAAAAAAGGAAAACGCTATATATCACATATAACTAGGTAAAACCCTTTAAAAAGGGAACACATTTTGGGGGTAAAAAGGCTTTAACATCCGTAAATTTCTTTCTTTAAATGATATAAAAACTAATTTTAAAAGAAACAAAATGAAAAACACGTATAAATATAATTGTATCCCCAAAATAGAGTCTCAACTCCTATTTAAAAGCTTCCCCGGGTTTTTAAAAAATTAAAATTTCAAACGAAAACAACTATATTTCCACATTTATAATTTTTTCTATCAAAAAAAGGCGGGAAAAAATGTAAATTTTCCCGAAATTTTTTAGCACTTAAAAAATTAAAATTAAACACTTAAAAAAAACATTGTTTCTACAAAAAAATTGGTACTAATTTAAATGAGAAAAAACAAAATTTTAAGCTCAAAAAATATTGAAAAATATATTTCCCAAAAAAAATTCTGAAAAATGAAAATTTTCGACTTTTTTTAGGCAAAAAAAAAATACATTAAAACACTTAAAAAAAGGGTTTTTTTTTAAGATTAAAATTGTCCAAAATATCATAAAAAATACATTTTTTCTCAAAACATTGTAAAATATAGTTTGAAAAATTGCTAAATAATGTCAAATTTCAAACTTTATTTGCCTTACAAAATTTACATTAAAATACTTGAAAAACATTGTTTTTAAGTTTAAAATTTTTTATATCTAAATACTAAAAAATACATATTTCTACCCTATTAATTTTTGAAAATATAGTTGTAGAAAATTAAAAAAAGGGCTATTTAGCTACAGATAAAAAGAAATATACTTAAAATTTGTAAAAAAAACCCTCTTCATTGATAACAGCAAAAATCATAGAAAACACAAACTTTTTTTGGGTTTATAGAAATTTTATCAGTAAAACTACTTGTATATATACAATAACTTTTAAAAATTTTTACCAAAATAATTTTACTTTAAACTATAAAAAAAACCCTTGCAATATACTTTAAAATCACAAAAAATAACCTCTTATTTCTTCTATTTATTAGTTTAATGTAATGAAATTTCTTATGGTGCAAATTTTTCTAAAAAAAGGATTTTTTAACTTCAATTTTTTAGGAAAACAGCTATATAAAATTTGAAAACTACAAAAATCATTAAAAAACACTACTTTTTTTATGGGTTTTATACAATATAATAAGTAAAACTACTTGTATATTTACAATAACGCTACAGTTTAAAAAACTATAAAAACGCTTGCAATATCCCCGTTTCCCCCAAAAAAATAACCCCCTTACTCTTCTATTTAATATTTTAAATGAAAATTGAAACCTTTTATAGGTGAAAATTTTATTCTAAAAAGAGGATTTTATTCTTCAATTTGTAGTAAAACAGTTTATATATCACCATAACTAGTTTTAAAATCATTAAAAAACTACTTTAGGGGTTTAAGGGAAAAATAAATAAGTAAAACAAACTTGAAATTATAATAAACCTACAGTTTAGAAAAAACTATAAAAACCGCTTGCAATATCCCGTTATATCAGAATAAAAAACCCTCCTACTCTTTTTTTTTAAATTGGGCCTTAATGTAATGTAAGCTAAATTATAGGTGCAAATTTTTCTAAAAAGAGGTTTTTATACTTAAATTTGTAGGAAACTGCTATATTCCCCGAAAAAATACTAATATCATTGAAAAAACCCTTTTTAAATGGGTTTATAGAAATATGTTTCAAAACTATTTGGTTTATATACAAAGCCCTATAGTTTACAAGAAACTATAAAAAACCTTGCAATATCCCTTTTAAAATCCAAAAAATAACCATTACCTTCTATTTATTAGTTTAATTTAAATTTGGAAGCTACTTATAGGTCCCAAATTTTTTCTAAAAAGGTTTTTAAATACCTAAAATTTGTGGAAAAAAAGCTATATATCACTGTAACACTAAAACCTTTTAAAAACACTCCCATTTTATGGGTTATAGCAATAAAATAAGTAAAACTATTTGTAAAAAACAATCCCTCACATTTTGGGAAGAAATTTATAAAAACGTTGGAAAAATACCTTTAAAATAAACAATAAATAACCTCTTACTCTTCTATCTAATAGTTTAAATGTAATGTGGGTATTTTAAGGTGCAAATTATTCAAAAAAAGAGGATTTTATATTTTCAATTTGTGGAAAAAATATATATCGCCAAATTAAATAGCAAATATCATTGAAAACACAAATTTTTAAATTGGGTTTATAGAATATGAAAAAAGTAAAACTACTTGTATATAAAACAAAAAGGGGCTACAGTTTCAAGAACTTGAAAAATTTTGGCAATATACCTTTTATATCCAATAAAAAACCCCTACTCTTCAAATTTATTGTTTAATGAAAAGGGGGGGGGTTAACTACTTTAGGGGGAAAATTATTCTAAAAAGAGGTTTTTAATTTTAAATTTTTTAAAGGAAACAGTTTATATATCGCCGATAAATCCAAATATCTTAAAAAACCTACTTTTTTAGGGGTTTTATAGCAAAAATAAATAAAAAAAACTACTTGTATATATACAATAACGCTACAGTTTAAAAAAAACCCAAAAAAAAAACGCTTGCAATATCCGTTATATCACAAAAAATTAACCTCTTACTCTTCTATTTATTAGCTTAATGTAATGTAAGCTACTTATGGGTTTGCAAATTATTCTAAAAAAAGGTTTGTTTAACTTCTTTTGGGTGGGAAAAAACAGCTTTATCACCAATAACTAAAAAATCATTAAAAAGAACCATTTTGGGGGTAAAAATTTACATTATCATAAGGAAAATTTCCCTTCTTTTAAATGATAAAAAACTACAATTAAGAAGAAACAAAATGAAAAAAAAAACGTATAATAAAAAATTTGGGAAACACAATAAGAGTCTCAAACTCCTATTATAAGTTTTACAGTATTTTTTAAAATAAAAATTTTTCCCAAACCGAAAAAAAAACTAAAATTTCCACATTTAAAATTTTCTCTATAAAAAAAAAGGGTTTGAATAATGTAAATTTTTTCGAAATTTTTTTTTAGCCTTCAAAATACATTAAAAAAATTAAAAAAACGTTGTTTCAAACGAAAAAAATTTGGGTACATAAATTTCATGAAAAATACATATTTTTTAGTCAAACCCTTTTGTAAAATAAAGTTTGTGAAAAAGTGCTGAATATTGTCAAATTTCCCGACATTTTTTTTAAGCGTTTAAAAAAATACTTTAAAATCTTGAAAAAACATTTTTTTTAAATTAAAAATTTGAAAAATCTATATACATGAAAAATACTTTTCTAGCTAGGGAATTTTGTAAAATATATTTTAGAAAATATAAAAAGCTTTTACCTACGTTTATAAAGAAATAACTTAATTTTGAAAAAAAAAACCACTTTAAAACTGATATCTAGCTAAAATCATTAAAAACCATACTTTTTTTGGGGTTTATAGCAATTAAATCATAAAACTATTGTATATATACAATAGCGCTACATTTTACAAGAAACTATGAAAACGTTTGCAATATCCTTTTTAAATCCCCAAATAAAAAACCCTATTACTTTTTCTTTTTATTACTTAATGTATGAAAGGCAAACTTATGGGTGAAAATTAAATTTCTAAAAAGGGTTTTTTATACTTCAATTTGTGGGAAAAACAGATATATACCCGCCGAAAAAATAGCTAATTTTCTTTTAAAAAACCCTACATCTTATGGGTTTATAGCAAAAATGAAAATAAAACTAACTTGTATAATACAAAAAACGCTACAGCCCTACAAGAAACTATGAAAAACGCTTGCAATATACCGTTATATCACAATAAATAACCTCTAACTCTTCTATTTAATAGCTTAATGTAATGTAAGCTACTTATAGGTGCAAATTATTCTAAAAAGAGGATTTTATACTTCAATTTGTAGGAAAACAGCTATATATCGCCGATAAATAGCTAATATCATTGAAAACACTACATTTCATGGGTTTATAGCAATATGATAAGTAAAACTAAATGTATATATACAACGCTACAGTTTACAAGAAACTATGAAAAACGCTTGCAATATACCGTTATATCACAATAAATAACCTCTTACTCTTCTATTTATTAGCTTAATGTAATGTAAGCTACTTATAGGTGCAAATTATTCTAAAAAAAGGATTGTTAACTTAAATTTGTAGGAAAACAGCTATATATCACCAATAACTAGGTAAAATCATTGAAAAGAACACATTTTGAGGGTATAATACATTATCATAAGGTAAATTCCTTCTATTAATGATATAAAACTACAATTAAGAAGAAACTATGAAAAACCGTATAATATCCCAATTGTATCACAATATAGAGTCTCAAACTCCTATTATAAGCTTACAGTAGTTTAAAATAAAAATTTCTAACGAAAACAACTATAATTCCACATTTATAATTTCGCTATCAAAAAAAGGGCTGAATAATGTCAATTTTCGTAATTTTTTAGCCCTTCAAAAATACATTAAAACACTTGAAAAAACGTTGTTTCTACGAATAAAATTGGTACATAAATTTCATGAAAAATACATATTTTAAGCTCATAATATTGTAAAATATAGTTGCGTAAAAGTGCAGAATAATGTCATATTACGACATTTTTTAGGCTTTCAAAAATACATTAAAACACTTGAAAAAACCTTGTTTTTAAGATTAAAATTGATACCAAAATATCATGAAATATACATATTTTTAGCTCATAACATTGTAAAATATAGTTGTGTAAAAGTGCTGAATAATGTCAAATTTAGACATTATTTAGCCTTTCAAAAATACATTAAAATACTTGAAAAAACATTGTTTTTAAGATTAAAATTGATATCTAAATACATGAAAAATACATATTTCTAGCTATTAATTTTGTAAAATATAGTTGTAGCATATATAAAAAGCTATTTAGCTACAGATATAAAGAAATATACTTCAATTTGTAGAAAAAAACCACTCTTCACTGATATCTAGCTAAAATCATTGAAAACACTACATTTTTTGGGTTTATAGCAATATGATCAGTAAAACTACTTGTATATATACAATAGCGCTACAGTTTACAAGAAACTATGAAAAAGGCTTGCAATATACCGTTTTATCACAAAAAATAAACTATTTTTCTATATCTATTTATATCAAAAT
>JACEEZ010002413.1:0-11696 GCA_016584305.1 Chionoecetes opilio
TTGTATGGGACAAGGGCCCGGTAGTCACGCCCCTCCCCTTAACCCGGGCCTCATCACCGCCGCTCCACACACTTTGAAGTAGTGCCAAGTTATTCCTTTTGATATCAACGTACTAAATAATACCCCACATCTCATCTAACCCAACCCTTATAGCCGACAATCACATATTCAATATACTAGGGAGGAGAGGATGGGGCGGTATAGAAAGATATATTAATTTCCGCCATAAATTCCTCAACACTCCACCTTGGCGTGATCTTCTTCTTCTTGTGACCTCTACCGCTTCGAGGCGCATCACTTGGCTGATTTGTACTAGAGAGAGCCAGATAATGATACTATAATGCTCTCATACAAGGAAAGATCCTTATAATACTAATTATAATCCAGCAATAGTAAGAAAAATCCTTGTAAATAATAGAAATAGCCTTTGATAGTAAAAAAAGAAACGGTAGGCAGGACAGCTCGACGGCTACTGATGCGCGTCAACTTGTCAAGTTGTAGAAATGCCCCATTTGCAACGCTAGACTTGCCCCGACCATGGGCTTCGTCTGGGTTGGGGACAGACTCTTCATAGTCTTCCATAGAAAACAGTTCCATAAACCCTTTACTCTTCCTTTACATCTATTCCAAATGGAACTGTCGCCGAGAATTTCCGCGTCGGCGAGCGTTCCACTGTCGGCGACAGTTCTCGTTTGATGCTTCGGCGACAGTTCCTATCGGCGACAGTTCCATAAACCTATCCAAGGGGGCGGAGTCAGGAGAAGGGTGTTGACAACTTTACAAGTATATTTCTCCCATTGAAAGCCTTTGATAGTTCAAGTTATTGCTGGTATTTAATCCCTGAATGCAGAAACAGGATTAAAAGCTTATTAAATGTTATATTGGGTACTGTAATATCAAGATCAAGAACTAGAACTGTCGCCGACAATTGGAACTCCCGCCGACGTGAAAAATTGGAACAGTCGCCGATATCAGCGACAGTTCCTATCGGCGACAGTTCCAAGTACCGAACCAGCCCACACCACCAGCAACACCGCCTGCCTTCAGAGCGCATCACGCTGACTCAGCTCACCCCCACCCTGTCAACCTCACCGGAAAGCTGACTCGACACGACACTACCACACCACCCGCTCCTCACATACGGACCTGAGCGCGCGCACCACCACAACTGCCTGAGTATATCGTGCATATTTCTTATTTATATATTCATGTTATGTTTTTTCTTATATGACCTCTTTGACAGATTGTATATATCCGGCCACTGAATATTCTTCTTCCAGTCACCCACCCACCTGGTGTGTTCATCCTTCAGTCACCGGAACTCACCTTATCATTCACCTACTGATAGTAGCTGACAGCTAAGTAATATTTTATAGTTTTAAGTGGGCAGTTATTCCTTTAGTGTCTAACACAGTGGTGAGCAGGTATACATTTCATGTCTAACAGTGATGTTCAGATACATAACACATTTACGGGCAACTTCAACGTTAGAAGAATTATAGTGCTAGTTTAGGGGCCAAGGGCTGAAAAAATAATTGTCGTGGTACCCATGCGGTAACAGCTTCATAATATACCATCTGAAAGGAAATTTTGTCTACTTTTCGAATCTGGCAATGAAAATTTCGAAATCGTGTAGCTTCATGGTGATTTTTTGGTTACCATGACAACTACATTATATATTTCAGACCAACATGTTTAGTCTAGTAGTCCAGTGGACCCCACGTGCACCCCCTGGACAATCTAATGAGACCTACTTTTTTAGATGCACAAATATGTCTAAAAAACAAAAATCAATGTTAACACTGTCAACTAATGTCCCATGGGGTTCGTATGGCGGCCATCGTCGATCGCGAAATATTTGACTTTCTCGAAATTACCAAAATGTCCATAAAATTACAAATTATGTAGTTACAAATTTAATTTTGGTGCCCATATGACAAGAATAACATGGCCAATTGTAATAAGAACAATTAATGCAGTAATTGGTACAAGTTTGGTCATGAAACGGCAAAAACCTAAAAAAAGGCGGAAAAATTACTTCGGTTTCGCCGACAACTTTCAACACAAATGACAATAACTTCACTAATATACAACATACTGGTCAGTTTAACACATCAAAATCATCGTCTATTATTCCCCCATCTAATGCAGTCAAACAATTGACATACATATATGATTATCATACACTAATTGTTACCAATGTTACTCACCCCCCTAGTGAAACTTTATGCTGTCAAATACAAACATTCGAGAAAAGTCAGAAAACAATGTTTCCTTTCTATTAAACTTTAACAAGTGATGTAGGGCAGCTAGGTACGCTGTCAGTAGAAGTGAGTACTTGACATTTGGTATAATTACAAATAACAGAGAGTCAAATCCTGACCCCAAGTTGAAGGCTGCGTTATGTGCAGCAGCCCTATATATGGGCCTGATCAGTGTCTACGTTACGGTTCTCCTCTCGCTCCTGTGCCCGGATGTGATTTCGATATTCCGTGGGGAAGGACATTCTGCATTCGGAATGGTACTGTGCTTCAACGGTAAATAAGTCCTTTCCTTTCACCTGTCGGTATAGACGAGTCTTTCCCAGTTCAAGGGCCTGGGACTCGATGCTTTTCCAAGCAGGCTCTTTGTGTTTCCATGATAGGAATTAGATGGGCCTCTCGGTTTTTCCAGATACCTTTATTTCAAACTTCTCTCAGAACATACATTCAGGTGGGAATAGTTGGGAACTCTCAGCAGATGACAGTTTGCGCGGAGAGTGATGCTTCGTGGACATAGATGCTACGGTCGAATCATTCAAGCGATGTAAGTTTGCTGTGAAGCGCTGGTAACATGGTCTGTGGTATCCTATCATCTCCAAGTCAACGCCTTCGAGAGTCTCTGGTATCTGAGCACACACTGCTTCCATACGGCGAGGTGAATTGAGAGGTTCAGCCATTCGATTTTCACGGATTTCATGTAGATATGCTAATTTTTCATCTGGGTTTCCTCTCACATTTCTGAAAGATGTCAAGGGACCATAGTCTCGGATGTCTATTGTGTGTACGATACATGATGGGCATTTAGGGTTTTCAGATCTGGCTGATATTTTGTCGCTTTTTCGTTTTCTCGTGTTAGCTATGATTTAGTTCAGTTATATTCCACCACCAGAAAGAACTACGGATGTACCACACAGAATGTTAGGTCACTGACATACCATCTACACTATCACTATCACCGATGCATCTAAGGAGAAGGAAAGTAGTGTTAAATGACATCGTATACAGGTTAGCGATACACATGAGCAATACAGTATTGTATGAGAAACAAACATATATATACAATATATATACATATACGACATGACATATGGAGCAAAACAGTGTTTACAAATGGCAACTGAACAATACTAAGTTGTTTTATCTAATTGCCCATGATTAACGGGTAAAATTTAATATAAAACTAAGTTTTATCGAATGTATGTATTTGATGTAAGTAAAGTTTCACAAGGGGGTTGAGTAACATTGGTAACAATTAGTGTATGATAATCATATATGTATGTCAATTGTTTGACTGCATTAGATGGGGGAATAATAGACGATGATTTTGATATGTTAAACTGACCAGTATGTTGTATATTAGTGAAGTTATTGTCATTTATGTTGAAAGTTGTCGGCGAAACCGAAGTAATTTTTCCGCCTTTTTTTAGATTTTTGCCGTTCCATGACCAAACTTGTACCAATTACTGCATTAATTGTTCTTATTACAATAGGCCATGTTATTCTTGTCACGTGGGCACCAAAATTAAATTTGTAACTACATTATATGTAATTTTATGGACATTTTGGTCATTTCGAGAAAGTCAAATATTTCGCGATCGACGATGGCCGCCATACGAACCCCATGGGACATTAGTTGACAGTGTTAACATTGATTTTTGTTTTTTAGACATATTTGTGCATCTAAAAAAGTAGGTCTCATTAGATTGTCCAAGGGGTGCACGTGGGGTCCACTGGACTACTAGACTAAACATGTTGGTCTGAAATATGTAATGTGGTTGTCATGGTAACCAAAAAATCACCATGAAGCTACACGATTTCGAAATTTTCATTGCCAGATTCGAAAAGTAGACAAAATTTCCTTTCAGTTGGTATATTATGAAGCTGTTACCGCATGGGTACCACGAAAGTCGATTTTAAAGACACTTCTCAGTTTTGGCCCCTAGACTATGCTGTTTTTACCTACATTTACATGTACATTTACAATGGCTACGATCAGTACATCTGTTCAGACACCATCATGGTGCTTCAATCGTGATGTTCAGCAAACATATGGCTATCCTTTATACACAAGGCGAAGTTCTAGACCGCAGTATTCCCACAACTTTTTCCCTTCTACGCAGGGTAGAGGTAGATTTTCTTCCCGAAATATGCAACATAGGCATTACACAAGTACACCGTATCAGGTGAAGCGGCAATATCAAAGGCATGATAGCTACAAATACACAAATAATAGGTATTTTTGTTTCTTTTGCAAAGTCCGAGGACATACTCTGTCACATTGTAGATCAATAGAGTACAATCAGTACGCATTTTACAAGAAACAGTACTGCATATATCACAATTCCTGGACACATAACACTAACGAGTGCCGTAGTTTGCAATACAGGCAACAACAATTAATCCCTTCAGCCGTTGGGTGAAGGTATGGGCGCCGTGCAGGACGCCCCTACGTAATACATGTCCCTCATACAAACACACATAATAAGAAAATAAGACAGGCTTCAACAGAAATTAACATAGAAAAACAATTTTTTCCTTTACCCATGCCAGACAAGGTTAAACCTATCATTACAGCTCATAATACTAAGCAAGCATTTATAGGGTACCTTGGAAGTGACATTTCGGCAAATGATGATGATGATTTATCCGAGGTACTTATAGGAACATCTACTTTATACGAAGTCCTCACTGTGCCTGTCATGCACAAGGACAAGCAATTCACTGCTTTCATGGACACAGGTGCAGGAACAAATATCATGGACATAAAGACGTTAAATTCATTACGTAAACAAACGAAATCTGTCCTTTTCTTAGAACCTCCGTCAATCAGACTGACAGGTTTAGATTGCAAGAAATTCCCTGTCATTGGTAAAGTATGGCTTAACTTAAAGTTTGAGGAATTCGTGCCTGCAAAACCTATCTGTTTCCATATATCACAAGGATTATCATTCCCTACCTACCTCCTGATAGGTATATCAACAATGCGGGAAGAATGCATTGAAGTTTGTCCACACATACACGGGATTAGGTATTATGGAACATTTATACCCGAAATCAAAATCCTTCACCAGTGCTTACATTTAGTACTGCAACAGTGCAAGCTCCTGAGACAGACATACATGCTTTAACTAGCGTGCCCGAGCGGCCATCAAAGGTGACAGCTCACAGTGTAATAGATTCACTGAGTAACACTGAATCTGATTCCTGTTTTACCCCTACTGTTCTCTGTCCTTCGCAAGATTATGAGACTCATCGTGGCTGTCTAGTGGGAGACGTCTCGCTAAACGGTCGTGAATCATTTTTGGTGTCTCTGAAACTTGCAGGTGTGAATGAAGAATGCGAGGCTATTTGTTTGAGTGAATCAGTACGTGTGAAGTCTCTTTTCATGGAATCAGCAATGTGCAGTGTTAACAAAAAGGGCATTGCTAAAATGTACATACATAATAAGTCACCATGCACCCAAAAGCTGCACACAAGAACGTACTTAGCAGATTTCGTAGTCACACCAGCGGCCGTAGGTGTGATTGCGACACTGCCAGTTGTTCCCATTTTGTCAAATGGAGACCCTACCACTGATCATGCACAGTGTGTTCAGGATGCCCTTCTTCCTTCCTTAGAGGAAATGGATTTTCCGGAGTCGAAGCAAGCACTATTGCAAGTACTAACTGCAAATCATGACACAATTGCCATACAAGGTGATTTTTCGGGCACTACAATCCTTATTACGCATCACATTCCTGTGCTACCTGACACACAACCTCTCTACATTCCTGCATATAGGTTACCCCACTCACAAAGGTCTATACTTGATGGCATGGTTAAGAATATGTTAGAGGATGATGTTATTGAACCATCCACCAGCCCATGGAATTTTCCATTATTTTTAATTCCTAAGAAAACAGGCGACTGGCCACCAGTGGTAGATTATCGGCGCCTAAATGATGTTTGTCAAATCACCAGGTATCCCTTACCTGTATTACAGAATATTCTGATGTCCATAGGGCCAGATAAGAAAGTATTCTCTACACTGGACCTTGTCAGTGGATACTGGTAGGTCCCGTTAGATGAAGTATCTAAGGACCTCACAGCGTTCAGTACTCCTTCAGGCCATTACGCTTTCAAAAAGCTACCATTTGGAATAGCAGGCGCACCATTAGCATTTCAGTATCTCATCAACACTGTTTTCTCAGAATTACTAGGAGATACAGTTTTTGCATTCCTGGAGAACATAGTTATTTGTACCCCTGATACGAACTCTCACCTACGAACACTAGACAGGTTACTTTCTAAACTTAAAGATGCTAATTTGAAGGTTAAACTAGCCAAATGTTCATTCATGAAGAAACCAATTTCTTTCTTGGGTCATGTTTTTCTTGGGTCATTCAATTTATCATGAATTACTCACGAATTGCAAGTCCACTAACACATCTATTGAAAAAGGATGTTGAATTTTCATGAGAAGCTCCACAAGAACAAGCATTTAGTAAATTAAAGGCATTGTTGTGTGATGCCCCAGTCCTTGCTTACCCAGATTATACACGTCAGTTTACACTCTTCACTGATGCATCAGATGTAGGCCTTGGTGCTGTTCTGATGAAGAAAGATGATAGAGGTAAATGGCGTGCATTAGTTTATGCCAGCAGAACTCTCAATCCCGCAGAGCGTAACTATTCAACTACACATAAAGAAGCTCTAGCGGTTGTATGGTCTTTAAAGCATTTCAAATCTGTCATCTATGGGTACAACATTCTTGTTAAAACAGACCATGCCCCTGTTGTGGAATTGTTCAATTCAAAAGAATTGTCAGGGAAATTGGCATGTTGGCGCCTGCCGATACTAGACTTTCACCCAAAATTTGGGAATCTACCAGGCAGAGTAAATTTTGTGGCTGATTCATTATCGCGAAATATTGCACTTGTAACCGCGACACCTGAGCAACCAAAACATGACACCCAAATCGCTATTCCCAACATTGAGGAGGAACAGCGAAATGATCCCTTCTGTGCTCCCATCATTTATTACCTGGAGTCAGGAGATGATACACAATTGCAAAAATTACCTGTACCACTTAATGAGTTTAGATTACAATACAACATTTTCGTGAGTGATACATATCTCATGACAAGACAGGAACCAAAAGGCCAGGTTACACAGCTGGTAGTACCTTCAGCACTAATACCAAGATGCCTTTCCCTTTTACATGATTCTAGCCTTGCAGGCCACCCTGGGAAAGATAGATGTTTGCACCAAGCACGTTTAGAATATGTTTGGCCTTACATGCGCCGTGCTATTTTTGCACACATAGATAAATGTCAATCATGCGCTAAAACAAAGGGTTCAGTTGGTAAACCTGCCCCTATGCTACCTTATCCTACACCTAATGGACCTTGGGAGACAATAGCCATTGACTTGCTAAAACTCCCACTAACAGAATCTGGTTCTCAATACTTGTTAGTTGCCATTGCTCATTTTTCTAGATTTTCGGTGTTGGTACCACTGAAAGACAAAACGGCTCGAACAGTTGCAAAGGCACTTACGGATGAGGTTTTCTTTAAATTCAATACACCATCCACATTGCTCTCGGACAATGGTACCGAGTTTAACAGTCAAATCCTAGCTGAAATTGGCAAACTATTCAACATTAACAAATTTAACATAACTAGCTATCACCCTAGCAGCAACGGCATGGTAGAAAGACAAATTAGGAAGATTATACAACTCCTGAAGTCATTAGCTCAACCTTACAGTTCACATTGGGATGAATGGATGCCCCAAGTGTCTGCCACACTTAACTCTTCCTTATACAAGTCTACATGTGAAACACCACATTTCATTGTCTTTGGGCAAGACAATAGACTACCTTACACTCTCCTAGAGCAGAGTCCACAGCCAAATTATAATTTTGATGACTACCTTACAGTTAGAGTGGCTGATTTTCAGAAAATATACAAACGTGTCACAGACGCTATTGACTTGTCCAAGGAGGACATGATTAAATACCAACGCCCATACACCGCAGAAAAGCCAATTGCTATAGGTGATGCAGTATACTTTCAGGTGCAGCAATTAACATCAAAGTTAGATTCTACATTTGAAGGACCTTACAGGGTCATTGCCATTGAGCATGGACACAAAATAACTATACAACACTTTTATAAGTACCATGCAAAGACAGTCCATGTTGACCAGGTTAAACGAGTAGCTTGAGGATTAGATACAGGCGATGATTTACCAAGCCCTAATAGGCTACTGATACACAGGATACACCTGTAGTTAATGATGACACACACACTGCTGCAAATGATTACCGTCACAAATTGCGGTCACACACGCATAGGCAGTAGTGTCATACCATTCCATACCATTCTATTTCATTATATTATATATCAGTTCACCTGATTCTTTTCCAATTACCATGTATTCTGAAATTTTAATGTGTGCTGTTCTCTTTGTAGAAGATGTCTACACAACACACCAAGCCAATGTTATAGTATACACTCTTGAAAATACTTTACATTGGTGTTATACGAATTTGGTTTTGGTTTAGCTACATATTATTCTGACCAACTACTACCAGAAACTTGATATCATTTTCATTTTTACCTAGTAACTCTTGCATGATAGAAACTCTAATGGATAACAGCAAGTGATAAACTATGTATAACTATTCACATTAGAATGCTATTATGTAAGAGTTAAAGATGCACTTACTGTTGCACTATGTTCTTGAATGAATTACTTACATTCCTCAATCGAAGGAATTCTTACGCACTTATTGTTGCATTACATTAATTACTTGCATGAAATACTAACGCACTTATTGTCGCACAAGTTACATTTTTTGTACTTTACTGGATTCCTTACGTATTAAATGCATACGTAAATTACATTCGCTACAGGAATGAATTTCTTACGTTCTTCCTGTTGTACCACGATTACTACTTGAATGATAGGATTGTGTACTTACTAACATATTAAACTAGGTAATATATGCATGCCTAGCAGCTGCTCCAGAACTATTTACACATCTACATGATGTACGTGATGCACACATCTATATGAACTACATGATGCGCACATGTATTACCTATATAGTACAACTAACTAACCATTTATCATTACTTACCAACGAATTCAAACTCGCAGAGAAATTAAGAAAGAAAATGTTTCTTACTACAGACCTCAGAAAACATTAATTGATCACGGAGAAACTTATCTCTCATAACATTGTTCGCCATTGACGAATATAATTTTATTACTCAAAGCTGAAATACACTTCCTCTCAATAGGGATTGAGAAATCATTTCTTTTGCAACCACATGGCACTATCAACATATGCGGGAATTTATACCCTATCTAGCATTTTTACATGGTTCTCTGTTCACTGTAACTTTACCATCAACATCATTGCTGATCTATGAGAACTCCATGCATGTATCAGACACTTTGTCTCCTTTCATGGCAGATACGGTCAATTTCATATCAAACTGTGCTCAGTCCAGAAGAATTTCAAGAGGTAACCATACTGTGTTTAATCTTGAGAAACTGAAGGACTTGACATGTGCTCATGAGTATGCGGTGGCAGTCTTAACTCGGTTTGATGTGCTCGGTGCTCTCGGGGACCCTGTAGAACTGTGGGATACCTTCAAACGTGAAACTCTACAGCAGGCTGCCAAGGAGTGTATTGGGGAGCACCCGAGGTCAAGGCGTGGTTTTGTCTCGACGGAGACGCTGGAGAAAATCGAGGAGAGTCGCGCTGCCAGGCTGGCTGGGAACCAAGACCAGCACAGGGCTCTGTCACGCCGGACTAGAACCCTCCTGGGGAGAGACAAGGAGAGGTATGTCAGGAGTCTCGCTGAGGATGTCGAGGGTCATTTGAACGCTAATGACCTCCGATCCGCCTACCGAGCCCTGAAGAAGCTCCGTTCCAAGTCTCCTTCTCGGGCGAGTGCTATTCGAACAGCAGATGGGCGCCTCGTGTCGGACATGGATGGACAGATGGCTCGTTGGGCTGAGTACTTTGGGCAGTTGTTCACGGTGGACCCTCCAACAGAGCAGCTTCACACCACTGGGTTACAGGCAGTGGATGCCGATCCTCCCATTGACGAAACCGCACCCTCTCTTGACGAAGTCAGAGAGGCTGTAGCAAAGTTGAGGGGTGGAAAGGCAGCTGGTGTTTGTAATATCAGTGCGGAGCTCCTCAAAGCTGGGGGTGAGGCCATGATCCGCGGGTTGCATGCTGTCCTGACTGCCGTGTGTGGCAATCAGGTACCATTCCTCCTGACTGGAAAAGGGGGCTGGTCGTCCCTATCTGGAAAGGGAAAGGGGACCGTCAGGACTGCAACAATTACCGCGGTATTACACTGCTCAGCGTACCAGGCAAGGTGCTTGCCCATCTATTGCTGACACGGATTCGCAGTCATCTGGTGAAGCATCAGAGACCTCAGCAGTCTGGGTTCACGCCTGGTAAGTCAACAACGGACCGTATCCTAGCGCTTCGTGTCCTGGTGGAACGCCGACGTGAGTTTTGACAGGGGATGCTTGCAGCCTATGTTGATCTCAAGAAGGTGTTTGACTCAGTGCATCGTGAGTCACTCTGGGATCTTCTGCGACTTCGAAGGATTCCTGCAAGGACTATTGGTTTGATAACTGGTCTGTATTCTGGGACTGAGAGTGCTGTGAAGTGTGGGGCAGGTGTATCCAGCTTCTTTCCTGTGAATACAGGAGTGAGGCAAGGGTGCGTCCTTGCCCCATCACTTTTCAACGCTTGTATGGACTGGGTATTGGACAAGGTTGTAGATCAAAGTGATTGTGGAGCATCCGTCGGCAACACCAAGATCACTGATCTTGTTTTTGCCGATGATGCAGTAATCTTTGCTGAGTCGCTGGAGGTCCTGGTGATGGCTCTCGAGGCGCTGCACGAGGAGGCAAAGCCTTTGGGACTTGAGGTCTCCTGGCTCAAGACCAAGGTCCAGGTGTTTGGAGACTTATTAGATGAAGCAGTACAGTCTGTTCATGCGTGTGGCGAGGACATTGAGATCTTGGAAAGTTTTACATACCTTGGTAGCGCAGTCCATAATGACGGCGGTTCACGTTATCATAAGCCTCGCCTTATCCTCATCCTGTGTGCCACACACAGCACACACACAACACACACACACACACACACACACACACAACACACACACACACCACACACACACACACACACCACACACACACACACACACACACACTGCCTGGAGTACCACTAACTACCCTTCCTCAATCAACACGAAGGAAGGCACCGGAACTACTCCGGGATCTCGCCGGTTTGTTTCGACTCAAAGCTGAGTGAAGCAGCCCCAGGCAAAATACGAGGGCATTTATAAACCTCGTTTTCTTTTGTTAGTGAGTCATCTTATGTACGTATATAGCTGAAGCGTTACACTCTCT
>JACEEZ010002414.1:0-28213 GCA_016584305.1 Chionoecetes opilio
TATATTGTTTCCAAGTTGTAAGGTTAATGAGCCTTGATAATTTGCCTAACCTGTCTCCGTGGTAAACATGCTTCAAATGCATGCCCTAAAAACTTAAGAACTTGTGGGAAATGTCAACAATCTATATATAAATCGCTTTTGTCCTAACAGTGATAAAAACTCAAGACCCTACAGTACTAGTTAAAATGTCAGTCACTAATAAGAGTAGTTCAGCAGCTGTTCCTACTGCAGAATTGAAGGTGAGCCACAATGGAAATTCAGTCTTGTAAAGACAATGTTTGCAGTGGTGCACAAAGATCCTTCAAAAAGCAGGGAGATAGTTGATTTGTTAAACTATCCATAATTAATAAAGTGAATTTAGCCATATCAGGTTTTCTTGCCAAAAAGAGGTTCAAACCCTTGACATAGTTCAACCCCTAGTCCAATTAGGAAAATTAAATGTAGGGTAGCTGCTGTAGTTAATAATTTTGGTATTATTTTTAACTGTTAATGGACAAAAAGACACATCTGAAATGCTGGGGGATAAGGGTTTTAAAAACTTAGTTAGTATACCTTCGAGGACGTTGAGGGGTCCCTTTCAATTAATAATAGGAGCCGATATTTTGGGCGTTACCTAAGGAAGGTCATCAAAATACATAACGTCTCTATGTTCACCAGTGCTGGTGGTAAGGTAATAATGGACCCATCCCACATACTCACCAACCCGAACAACAGGAGAGTATTCCTAGTCATGCACAACCCCTAAAATTTCCAGCTTTGGGAAAACCACTTTCTTGCCCACACCAATAAGTGAGGTGTAGAGGAAAGTGGTATTCCGTTCATAATCAATATATCGCCCCTAATGAAATCCTAATAATAATGGTCGCGGGGAAATAATAACCTAAAATTTGAACACAGGTTTATGGTTTAAAGGTCCTACCTGGCTAAAAGAGTGTAATAATAATCCAAAACAGGTTTCCACTCAGCCAGACATATCTATAGATATAATATGGGAACCTGAATTGACCCCAGATCCTGTGATAGACATCAAAAGTTTTTTTACTTAGCAAACTGATTGAGACTACAAATTTAGTCTTCAAATTCATAAAATGGGATAGCTCTGATCCTTTGAAGTTTGGAAACAGAACAATACAAAAGCAGGAATTTCCTGAGAAATATCAGCTTTGGCCTCAGCCACCCCCCCATAGGAACAAATTGACCAAATTATTAGGTCTGTACCTAGATCATGAGGGTAAATTAGGTGTCGAAGGCGAAATTTGAAAGCTGATCTTCCAAATCCCAGCTGCCATCCCATACTAATTCCAAATGCCATCGTCTTACTAAATTATTGGTGGAAAGAATATCATGGGAAACTCATTACATGGTGGAATGGCTACAATTTTAGCCGATATCAGGTGTCAATTTTGGATACAACATGGTAGACAGGCAGTCAAATATTCCCTCAAATCTTACATTAATTATAATAGATCTGGAGGTAGACTAGTCGCCTATAAAGGTCCCCTGAACTTCCCGTGATAGAGAGCTCCTCAAACCTTTTGGAGGTCAATGGTGATGACTAAAATGACATATTATAATTTCCGGAGATAACTCTCCCCCAATCAAGTATATGTCTGCATATTCACGTGTAGTGCCGACCGGGGTAATTTGGTCCTTCCAACGGCCCGGTTTCTATTCGGACCGCCATTTTGTTTTGGTGTTTGTTTCAATATAATAAGAGTGTAAAAAGTTTTGAATATCCCATGTAGTAAAACAACATTTAACATTCTAGTATTAATAGAATATAAATATCGATATGTAACTGAACCCAGAAACCAAAATAGAAAATGAGTAAAATGACAGCAAAAAAAGTTGGGGCCCAAAGTTTGTTTACAAAATCAGCTGATTTGGGAACTTTCATGGGTTTCAAATAAAAAAGAGACGGAGTACATTTTTGTAAAAAAGCGTATATATAGTGTTTTTCCTCACTTTAACATGAAAATATCAAAAATGCTCTATCTTGTTCATTTTCGTATGATCAATGCTCAGTTTGGGTCCGTATTTACCCGGTGACAAAAAAACTCACGGGGTAAATTGGACCCAGTGTAATGTACCCTCACGGCATATCACGGTGAGGATTAACTGCTTATTTGCACTTGTTTCTTTTGTTTCAGATTGTTGAATGCAAAATGGGAAATTTGTTTAAGGGTGCTGGTATATAAATTAAGGGTAAATTTTTACTCAAGGACCAGAATTCTCTACACAATTGGGAGAATGATTCTGTTACCTTTAAAGGATACGGTAAATGTGCAGTTTCAACCATATTTTTCCTATAAACCTATACTCTCCTGACATAACTGGGGGGGTATGCCCACCCATACCTCCCTGCTAGTTAACTAACCTAACATGGGCATTGATTAGTAACCTAACGGTATTATTTACATTAGGACCGAAATTCCCTACACAATTGGGAGTGTGGTTCGTTTACCTTATTTAATTTTAGGAAACATTTTCTCTATTGAGTTTCCGTCCAAATCATTACTTTCGAAGATAAAAGACATGTTCATAGGGAGGCGAGAGCCAAGTGTTTACGTGCGCCTGACTCTTCTTTTTCCCCTTGTGACCTGCATGCCCCGTTCTTCCCTTGCGCGGACACTTTTTTAATGCAGATTTGACATTAGTTTGGAGGTTAAAGCGTGTGTTAGGTTAGGTTAGTGAGGCAAAAGGTGGGGTTAGGTTAATTTTTATATCTCCTATACACTCGGATCTCCTTCCTATTAAAAAACATCTTATATCTCCGAAAGAAGTGTTTTGTGACGGAAGCTATAGAGAGAATGTTTCCTAGAATCTAATAAGGAAAAACAGAAACCATACTCCCAATGTGTAGGGAATTCTGGCTCTAGTGTAAAGTATTACTAAATTAAGTAACAATCCCTTAGAAATTATAAAAGAAAAACTAGCATAGACCTAGAAAAAGAAGAAAGACTGGGAAAACTCAAAGACTGGAACCCAAAACGTGTGCGTTTTGGTCATTTTTTCCGCCTCCCCAGAGAATGTGAAGAACAGCTCACAGAATGTTTGATAGTGTCCATGGGCATGGTATGACATGTGTTAAGTTTTTGGAGGTTTTTCAATTTTTAAGAATTTTTTTATATATAATATATATTATATATATATATATATATATATATATATAATATATATATATATATATATATAATATATATAATATATATATATAATTTAATATATTATAATATATATTATATATATATAATAATATAAGCGAAAGGTGTCTGTTGTCTGTCTGTCTGTCTGTCTGTCTGTGTGTGTGTGTGTGTGTGTTGTGTGTGTGTGTGTGGTATAGGTTCCGCCCCCCATGGCGCAAACACCTCATATGGCACATTTTTTGGGAAACAGGTTGACCAGGGGAAGGTCATAAGCCCAATTATGAGATGATCCGTCACTTTTTTTTTTTTTTTTAGCAGCCTATTAGCGATAATTGTGAAAAAAAAAGTGGGTTGCGAGAATTGAGGAAGCCTTGATGTAGGGTGATGGGTAATGGGTGAGTGAATGGGTGGGGTGAGGGTAATTTGGTGTGGGGTGATGGGTGAGTGAATGGGTGGGGGGTGATGGGGTTGGGGGTGATGGGTGATGGGTGAGAGAATAGGTGGGGGGTGATGGGTAAACTATAATAATATAAGCGAAAGTGTGTCTGTCTGTGTGTGTGTGTGTGGGGTGTGTGTGTGTGTGGGGTGTGTGTGTCTGGTATAGGTTCCGCCCCCGTGGCCCAAACAACTCATATGGCACATTTTTGGAACCGGGTTGACCAGGGGAAGGTTTTAAGCCCAATTATGAGATGATCCGATCATTTTTTTTTTTTTTTTTTTTAGCAGCCTTTAGCGATAATGTGAAAAAAAAGTGGGAGCGAGAATTGAGGAAACCTTGAAGTAGGGTGATGGGTAATGGGGGGGGTGATGGGTAATGGGTGAGTGAATGGGTGGGGGGTGATGGGTTGGGGGTGATGGGTGATGGGTGAGGGAATAGGTGGGGGGTGATGGGTAATGGTAAATATAAGCGAAAGTCTGTCTGTCTGTGTGTGTGTGTGGTGTGTGTGGTGTGTCTGGTATAGGTTCCGCCCCCGTGGCGCAATCACCCATATGGCACATTTTTGGGAAACGGGTGACCAGGGGAAGGTTTTAAGCCCAATATGAGATGATCCGATCACTTTTTTTTTTCTTTTTTTTAGCAGCCTATTAGCGATAATTTTGAAAAAAAAAGTGGGTTGCGAGGAATTGAGGAAAAACCTTGATGTAGGGTGATGGGGAATGGGTGGTGAATGGGTGGGGTGATGGGTAATGGGTGTGGGGTGATGGGTAATGGGTGTGGGGGGATGGGTGAGTGAATGGGTGGGGGGTGATGGGTGTGGGTGAGGGAATAGGTGGGGGGTGATGGGTAATGGTGAGTGAATGGGTGGGGGGTGATGGGTAATGGGGGAGTGAATGGGTGGGGGGTGATGGGGAATGGGTGAGTGAATGGGTGGGGGGTGATGGGTAATGGGTGAGTGAATGGGTGGGGGAATACATACATTTTACAAACCATGATTCAGGAAAATTGAAGGGCTATTGGAGAGTCCATGTTTGGTGGGCTTCGGCCCACCCAAAAAAGGTGTGGGCCAAAGGCCCACCAATAGCCCTCCGCAGGAGTAGCCAAAAAGTCCGCCGGAGGGCGCTTTGCGGCTAGATATAATGTGGACCAATTTACCCCGAGTTAGGCCCGATTTACCCTTTGGGTTAACAATGCGGTCCGCACTTCGCGTGTTTTGATAACAGAGCTATAAGGAAATTTGTTAAATTTTAATGCATTGGTGTGACCCTTTATGATTTTTTAAACTTTTTGTTTGTTTTTCAATAGTATGGAAACTAGATAAAAGTTTGTCAAAACTAGGACCAAATTACCCCGGCGGACTACCTCTATGGATATTCATTTGGAAATCCCAAGGACCAAAGTCCCGAAACTCTATTCAAAAAGTTCCGGGGCTATGTCCTGGGGTGATGTCACTTGAAGCGGAACTTCAGTTTTTGGGGCCCCCCCCTTTGGAAAATTTTCCACCAATACCTCTCAATAATTGGCAGAGTTTAGTTTTTTCCCCCCCCCCTTGGAGGGAGGATTTCCCCTCATCATAAGGGGGGCGTGGGATGTTATTATAATTTAATGATAATGGGTAATTTAAATTTAAAGGGAATTTTGTAAACGATAATACTGGGGTAGGATATTTAAATTCCCATTGTATTAAGATTTTCCCTTTTATATTGGACCTTTTATGGGGAGATTACTATCGGGCGTCGTCATAAAATTTCTCCATCCGCGTGTATACGGGCAAGGTATTATTACGGTGCTTTTCCCACCCACGATTAACACGTAGGAGGCACCAGGGGCCCTCCCCCGCCCACCGGAAGCAGTAACACTCCAGACCCTCGCGGGGTAACTCTCTTACTAAATATAGTGCTTAGTTTTTTAAAAGTGCACTCCTAACCCCACGAGAAAACCTCTCTTTTTAAACTTACTGTTACATTGAGAAAAAAATTTTATATGACTCTTTTTCACATAGTGTTAAAAAAAAATAGAGTGTTAAAAAACAACACGTGATATATCTCACCGCTGTGGATAACTAGGTTATGAAAACCCGCCGCCGATAACACCAACACCCGCCCCCGCCCTTCACCACTGCGGGCCCCGTTGCGGACCACTTGAATAACAAAACATGCAGTATTGATAAGCCTAAAACAAAATTTAACCCTACTATCCCCGATAAGTATCCTAGTTAGTTTTACTGGTTGGGGGATTGTGCGGGTGAGATAGAAAATGGGTTTCTATAGGTAAGATCTCAAACAATAAATATGTGTTTGTGACATAAATTTCCACACTAAAATATAACCTAACCAAACCCTCACTATAACCTAACCTAATCTTACCAATAACCTCCTAGCGAGACCAAAGGGGCGAGAAAGAACTAGAATGTTACCATGGTAGGTTAAGTAGGTTAGATTAGGTTATATTGAGGTTAGGTTAGTCTTTTTTCTTTTTTTTACATCAACCCAACTTTATAATTACGTTTTAGAGAAATCTGAAGGGATCTGTGGTTTGGAGGATAAAAGCCCACTAATAAGGGAGGGAAAGGGCTCTAGAATTTTACCCCAATTTTTTGCTTGGAAAAATTAATCAGTCTCAAAAATGACCGCGCAGTCCTCGTCCATTTTTACCGTTTTGGAAGCCCACTACCGAAATATTACCCAGAAATCATATTCCAGATTGTGTAGAGAAATCTGGGTAAATTACTAGTGTTTGCCCATACTCTCTCACTTTCCCCAAACAAGTTTGGGGACCTGTGGGAATGCGGGGTTTTCGGGTGGGGAACAAATAAAGCGTCGGAAACACGTAATTTAAGAGTTGTGTTGGGGGTAAAATTCCATAGATCTAGGGTAATTTCCTTATATCTAGAGAAATTTGCCTAACAAATTAACTAACCTAGCGGGGGTTTGGACCCCCCGATAACCTAACCTAACCAAATCTAACCTATGCTAACCAAACCCAAATCGGGGTAATAATGGACGAGAGTTTCGCGGTCGTTTTCAGAGACACCGACTATTTTTTCTTGGCCTACAATAGGTGTTTGTTCTAATGGAGATAGCTTTATTTTACGCAAAAAAAAATGGAAAAAAATGAAAAAAAATGGAAAAAAAATGAAACGTAACCTAACCTTATAGGTTTTAATGAAACCTAACCTAACCTTAAAGGTTTTAATGAAACCTAACCTAACCTTAAAAGTTTTAATGAAACCTAACCTAACCTTATAGGTTTTAATGAAAACTAACCTAACCTTAACCACAGAAGTATACTTTTTTTCTTTTTTTTCTTTTTTCTTCTTATGGGTTTGCAAAAAATAAAACTATCTCCATTAGAACAAGCACCGGTAAAACTTTGGAAGAAGTCCTTCACCCCTATCTTTTTTTCTTCCCCCTATAGCCAACAAGCCTGGGGAACTGGCGGGAATACGGGGTTTTTGGGTGGGGGAAGCAAATATAAGTGATTTAAGTTCCCCAAAATCATCAAAGTCACTATAGTAAAATCTAACCAACCTTAACCAAAAAGTATACCTAACCTAACCTAAACCACAAAGTATACCTAACCGAACCTAACCTAACCTTAACCACAAAGTATACCTGAACCTAACCAAACCAAACCCCCTTAACCAACAAAGTATACCTAACTAACCAAACCCAAAACCAAACCACAAAGTATACCAAACCCTTTAAACCCATAAAGTATACCAAACCTAACCTTAACCACAAAGTATACCTAACCTAACCTAACCTAACCCAAAGTATACCTAACTAACCCTTTACCTTAACCACAAAGTATACCTAAACCTAACCTTAACACAAAGTATACCTAGCCAAACCCACTGGACTAGAATTTTTTGAGGCACCTCATATTTCATAGCAGCCGTGTGGGTTAACCAAGGCTAAGCGCACGCTGGAACCTTTACAGATCTGAAGTACAATAAGCATACAATACAGTGCGGTAGTTCATTTCAGTCAAAGCTGGAAGGATGATTTCCAAAGTATTTCCCCCAAATCTAACCTAACCTAACCAAATATAACCTACCCTAAGAAATCCAATAAATTTTCCCTAGATCTAGGGAATTTTGTCAACACCCCTAACTCAAAAACAATGTGGTTGCGACGCATATTTTGTACCCCAGCCAAATATCCCGCATTCCCCCAGGTCCCCAAGCTTGTTTTGGGGGAGAGGGGGAGTATGGGCAAACACTAGAATAATACCGAAATCTGGGGTTAAGATTAGTTTTAACGCCCCTGCCTTATCTCGCTTACTTACTACCTAGTGAAGAACTAAATTTATGTCATACACGTCTTCTACTAACCTTCAAACTTCTTGGCAAGCTGTTACTTTGGTCAAAATCACGGAAAAAAATTATCTAATAAGAAAATAAGGTGTTTCCCCCCCGCAACCCCCAAGCGGGGGGGGTTTCTCTCACTCCCAGTAGGGGGGCAGTCCTTTCTGGAATCCCTCGGTTTTGGTGGGAAAGGGAATTTTCCAATGTCAGGTCCCCCTTGGCAACTTTCGGGATAGGGCGCATCCTGGAACCGGGGAAATTTTACCGGATCCGGTTTTTTTACCCGAAATTCGGTGGTTTTTCAAGCATTCGGCGTTACAGAGGCCAGAATGTTTCTGCGAACCTTCCGGATGTTGCACGCCGGCCGAAATCCCTTAGCCCCGAAAAATTCGGAATCGTTTGCACGAAACGATTCCGAACGTTCCCTGCCATTCCGGGTGTTTTCCATTTGGGACTATCGCCAAAGCTTCGGCCCCCGTTGGAAGGAACCATATATTATTATTTACAAAACATTCCATTTAATATGATTTTTGATATCGTTTTCCCCCCCTGCCATGGATTTGCAAATTGACTTTCTTTTATACATTCCCCCACGTTGCTTGCCACGGAAAATTTAGAAGCCGAGAAACGATTCCTTATAATTTATCCTTTCCTATTTAATTGAATCCGGGAAATTGACGTTTTCCACCGCCCTTATGAAAGGTGGTTAGGGTAAAGAGTACTTGAATTTACATTAAAATTTTAAACGGATTTATGGGGATTTCTCCGGGCCTTTTTCCAAACCCGAATTTTCATGTCCCGAAAACCATTATGCAAACCTTATGGTCCGAAGAAGGTTCCAACTTAATAAAATCGGTAACGGTTTCCCAGGGCTTCCGCCCAATGGCGTTCCCCTTAAAGGGGGCGTTACCTTTAAAATTTAAAAAAATTTTTAAATTTTTTTATTTTTTTTTCCCCCCCCTTTTCCCCCAAAAAATTTAAAAAAAAATTTTGGGGTTTGGGCCCCCCCTTTTTTTTTCCCCTTTTTTTAAAAAGGGGGGGGAAATTTTTTTTAAATTTTTCCCCCCAAAATTTTTTTCCTTGGGGTTTTTTCCCCCAAAAACCCCCCCCCCCCCGGGTTTCCCCCCCCGGGGGGCCCCTTTTGGGGGGCCCCCCCCTTTTTTGGGCCCCCCCGGAAATTTTTAAAAAATTTTAAAGTTTTTAAAAAAAAAAGTTTTTCCCCCCTTTTTGGGCCCCCCCCCCCCCCCCCGGGCCCCCCCCAATTTCCCCCCCCTTTTTTCGGCCCCGGGGGGGCCCCCCCCCCCCCCCGGGGCCTTCATTCCAACCCCTTTTCCCCCTTAAAAATTTTTTCCCAAAAATTTTTTGGGCCCCCTTTTTTTTTTTTTTTCTTTATTTTTTTAAAATTTTTTTAATTTTTAGTTAAAAAAAATTTTTTTTTTTTTTTGGAAAATTTTTTTTTTAAAAAAAAAACCCCCCCGTTTTTTTTAAAAAAAACCCTTTTTTTAAAAAAAAAAAAAAATTTTTTTTTTTTTTTTGGGGGCGGTTTTTAAAAAAATTTTCCCCCAAAAAAAAAACCCCCCCCCCCTTTTTGGCCCCCCAAAACCCTTTTTTCCCCCCCCCAAAAAATTTTTTTTTAAGGGGAAAAATTTTTAAAAAAAAAATTAAAAAACCCCCCCCTTTTTTCCCCCCCCCCCCCCCCCCCTTTTTTTTTAAAAAAACCCCCAAAAAATTTTTTTTAAAAACCTTTTTGGGGCCCCCTTTTTTAAAAATAAAAGGGGGCCCCGGGGCCAAATTTTTCCCCCGGGGGCCCCCCCCGGGGGGGGGTTTTTTGGGGGGCCCCCCCCCGGGGGGGAATTTTTTAAAGGGGGGGGTTTTTTTAATTTTTTTTTTTTTAAAAAAAAAAAAATTTAAAATTTTCCGGGGGGGGGGGCCCCCCCAAAAGGGTTGGGGGGAAAAATTTGTTTTGGGGGAAACCCCCAGTTTGGGGGAAAAATTGCGGAAAAACCCGGGGCCCCCCCTTTTGGGCCCCCCCCGGGCCCCCCCAAAACCCCCCCCAAAAAATTTTTTTTTTTTCAAAAAAAAAAAACCCGAAATTAACCCTTTTCCCCCAAAGGGGGGGGCCCCCCCCAAAAATTTTTTGGGGGGGAAAAATTTTTTTTTTTTTAAAAATTTTTCCGGGGGGAAAAAAAACCCCTTTTTCCCCCCAAAAAAACCCTTTTTTAAAAAAGCCTAAAAGGAATTTTTAAAAAAAAGGAAAAAAAAAAGGGGAAAAAAAAAAAAAAAAAAACCAAAAAACCCAAAAAAAAGGGGGGGCCCGAAGGAAAAATTTTTTTTTTTAAAAAAAAGGGGGGGGGGGTTAAAAACCCCGGGGGCCCCCCCGGGGGGGGTTAAAAGGGAAAGGAAGGGGGTTTTTTCCCCCCCCTTTCCCCGGGGGGAAAAAACCAAAAAAAAAGGGGGGGTTTTGAACCCCCTTTTTTAAACCCCGGGGGGGCCCCCCCTGGGGGAAAGGGGGGGGGGAACCCCCCGGGGGGGGGGGAAAAAAATTTTTAAACCCCCAAAAGGGGGGGGAAAAAAAAGGGGGGGCCCCCCCAAAAAAAAATTTTTTTTTTTCCCCCGGGTTTTTAAACCCTTTGGGGGGGAAGGGGGGGAACGTCCGAAGGGGCGAAAAAACATGGATAAATTTTTTTTGGGAGTAGTTTGGAAATTTGAATTTTGCATTCCGTGGGCGCCGGGGCGAACCCGGGGGGGAAACGGTGGGGCAAACCCGTTTTGGGCAACCCGGGTTTGGAAAAAAAGGGAAAACCGGTATGGAAGTGCCAACCCGAAAACCGGGATGCCCAACCCAATTTTTAAACATTAACCATCCCGGGAGAAGGGCGAAAACTTTTTGGGAAGGGGGGAAGGCCGGGCCGGCACAGCTTCAACCCCCAAAAAAATTTCGGTTTTTAAAGCGGGGTTTTTGGTAGGCTGGCACAACCCTTGCCACTCTGCGGGCAAAAAGCCCACTCCCGGGGGCAAGCAACTAGACAAGGCAAAACGTAACCACTGAAACCCCGAAAACCCCGGACGCGGGAGCCGAGCTCCACCCCCCAAACTCACAAGGGCCCCCCCCAAAGGGGCACACAGGGGAAAAGTCCCCCCCCCCCCGGACGGAGAGCCCCAGGGCAACACAGGGGAATCCACTGCTTCGTACCCAAAGGGAAGGGGCAGAAAGGCCAGGGACCAGCCCCCCGGACCCTCATGGGGGGGAGGGGCCGGACCCCCCCCGCCGTCCGATGACGCCCCGGACCGGCCGCCAATCCCCCCGGGGGGCGAACCCGGGGTTTTGAAAAGTGACGCCGGGGAACAGAACTGCAGGTCACACCCCAGGGCTCGGAAGCATCCAGGTAACAGGGAGCGCCGAAACCGGGCACAAGGGGGTGCGGCGTCCCCAAGAAAAGAACAAACCGGTGGAGACGGGTGGTGCGTGGTCCTTCCGCCCTTGGGGAGGGGAGACCGGGCCGGGGAGAGGTGCGGGACCGTTGCAGGGCCTCGCTGGGGGAAACGTACCCGGGCCCAAAACCCCAAAACCCCGAAGGGGGGCCCCAAAAGGGACCAAAGGCCCTGAGGAGCGAGGACATCTCGACCAAAACGGGGGCCGAGGGAGGGGGTTTTGGGGACAAACCAGGCAACGACGGGGGTTTTTCGGACCAAACCCCAACGTTTAAAAGGGTCCAACCAAACCCCAAAGGTTTTTGGAGGGTACGGGGCCCCCGGTGGTGGGAGGGGAAGGGAGGAACCCCACTTCGGGGCCAGGAGAGGGAGGAAATTAGGAACAACTAAAAGGCGTCGCGGAGCTTGAGTTTGAGGAACGCTAAAAGGCCCTCCCAGGCCGATAACGTCCGAGAGGACGGGCGAAGGCGAAATGTCCCGTACCGGTCTAAGTGGGACGGGGGGGGAGAAAACCAGGCGGTACTCAGGGGAAAGAAGCCTGCCGGACTCCTCCAAAAAAGCGGGCCTAGGGGAAACAAGGCCACCAGGCCATTTTGGAACCATGGTTGCCCGGCCAGGAGGGGCCCCATGGTCCCCTGGCCCCTGTCCCAGTTTTCTCCTTCAGGAGGCCTGGGCAGGGGGCGGCCCCTTAAAAGGCCTTGTTTCAGGGGCCGGGGGGGTCCGGGCCTCCGCAGTGTCGGTTTGGGGTCAAATCCTAAAAAAATTTTCAACCAACCAAACCCACCTCCGAGTCGCCAAAACCCGCCGGGTGCGCAAACCCCTTCCCGAAGTAAACTTAAAACCCAAAAGAAGAAGGGTTTAACACTCCCTGGTAAACTGCAGAATATGAATTAGGTAAACCCGCAAGGCCGAGATTCTGAACAAGAACGGATTTTTCCTTCGGCAACATTACCACCTAGTTTCCACCGAAGCAGAGAGCCTTCCTCTATGGGGTACGTTCGAGGAAGAGAAAATGAAAAATTCATTAATAGGTTATGGGAGGTTATGCCCGACCCCCCAAAATTTTCCCCGTCGAGATTGGATAGCCCACCGACTTTAAGTTTCCGAATCAAAGACTTGGGGGACACCCCGGTCAGCGGAAAAACCGCCCACACCCTGTCCTATAGGTGGGGCCCGGGGAGGGAGCAAGTGCGGTCCCAACGCGGCCAAACCCGAAGGGAACAAAAAAGGGCTGGGGATATCTGGGCAATTGGGGAAACCCAGGCTTTTTCCCCCTTGAAAAAGGGACCCCAATCCCAAAAGAGGTGTAGCTTCCCATTTACCCCCGATCACCGACACAAGATCAATTATCCACCCATAATGCGGAAGAAAAAAGGAACACTTTCCCTTTTTGGCAGGAACCCCTCCTCCCCCCCCCAAACCTTTCCAAGCATCTTCCCGTTCCTCAGAAAAGGGGCGGACCCCAAACTATCGTAAAACAGCCAATTCACCCTTTTGAACATAAAATCCAACAATTTCTACCAACGGGACCGGAAAACCCACAAAAGGGCCAATACCCTGGGAACCCCCTTTCCACCACCTGGAGCCTAAACCCCGAAGGGTGAATGGGAAGCCGATAGCCCCTTGGAACGAGGGCTCCAATCCCCCTCAGCCGAAGGGGGAAACCGGGGAAGGCGACGGAACCGGTGGTGCGACCCAAACCCTTTTAGGCCCCTAAATCCAAGTAGCCGCCCTTTCGAAGGTCCATGTACTGGTGTGCAAAATCGGGGGGAAAAAAGACCTTTTAACCCCGCCGCCTCCCATCCCGGGGAGTCTTTGAAGTGGTGGAGCATTTTGGGCCCCGGCCCCCAACCCCGAAGGGGGTGGGCTTTTTCCAGTGGCAGAAGGGGCCGGCCTCCCAAAGGAGGCGCCCGACTTCTGGCCCCGCCCAAAAAGGCCCCCCTCGGCCCAAAAAACCCGACGGAGGCCCGGAAAGGGAGGCCGTGAAGGGAGCCGCCCCCGGGGGACTTGGGGAAACGTGGCGGGGCCCCGAGCGAAAGGCCCGAGACCCAGAGCCCCTGAACCGGAAGGCCCACCCCGACTGGGACGACGAGGACCGGGGGGGCCATCCACACGGGGGGAGTGCTCCTGGACTGCCCTTCCCGCGAAAAGAGCCCCACGAACACTGCGGGACCCCCTCCCGAACCCCCCGGCCGACCGGTCTGGGGGCCGGGAGTAACACCAGAGTGACGGTTTTGGGGGGATTGAGGCAGAGCACTGCTGCAGGAGGGCTCCGACAAGACCCCGAATCCGAGGGACAATCCGGGGAATTGCTGTCGAGTCCCGGCTCCGGCAGGCCCCGAAGGCCTCGCGCCCAAGAGCCAGCGGGCAGTGACGGCCCGTCAAAGGCAGGGCGGACCGTCGGAGGAGGGGAGCGCCGAAGCATCACAGGCGGTGACAAAGCCAACAGATCCGCGAGGCCGGGAGAGAGAAGTGTGTCCACGGCAGGGGGGAGAGAGCCCCAGCGCTGAGAAGGCACAAGAGGCCAACAGGGAGGCGTGTTGCGCTCCTGGAAAGTCCCGGCGAAAAAGCTCCTCTTCACCGGTTGCGCCCGCCACGGGAGGTCCTGGCAGAAAGCCGGACAAACCGGGGGAAACCGCCATCAACGGGAAGCACCCGGGCCGAAAAACGGATCGGGGCCCAGACGGAAAGGGGCCCGGCACACTGTTTTACCCGCCACCCACTTCGGCGGTCCAGGCCGGCCTTATCCAGGGCAACCGTTTCTGGCCCCCGAAAACCACCTCATCCGGCTTCCCTCCACACCGGAAGGCCATCCCTGACCAACAGGCCAGCCCTAAGGAGGCCCCGAGCATCCAAAAACGCCGCCGAAGAAAACCCCGGCTGCTTCGAGGAGCGTCCATCGAGAGAAAGGAATCCGGCGGAGGTAGGACCTGTCCCCGTCCTCCCGGAAGCGACACACCTCCAAGTCCGGAATGGGGCCCGCGAGCCGTCCTCCCGACGACCGATGGCAAAAGCCGCCTCACCGTCCCCCAACAACGGACGGCGCATCGGTGCCCCAGGGAAACAGGACGGAGGAAGGGGGGAGTCCCAAGGGGATCCCGCCCGCGGGCGGGGGAATGCCAAAAGAGCACCTCAGAAGAAAGCGGAGAAAGGGGCCCGGCACAAAATCCGGGGGCGGAAGTCCCGAACCGTGTCTCTTTGGGGACGGGTAGGCGGATCCTCTTCCCGTCGGAGCACACCCGTTAGTCATCCTCGACTCCACAACTCAAAGGCAACCCGGGGGAGGGAAGCAGGCGTGGGGACTGCGACGCCCCGCGTCGGAGAACGTGACCCAGAAGTTAAGTGGACCTCCATTCTTTCCATGAAGGAGTTCCTGAAGTCATCCAAGCCCACAACCCCGGGGCACGGGGTAGGGTGGGGGAAGGCCCCGGAGACGCCTGACCAGCCCTAGGACCACGACCCACCCGCAAGTCCCGACCCGGGGGTCGCGGCATGGTGGGGGACTGAGGAGACCCCAGATCTTTTCCCACCGTCAGCACTTTACGCCCTCATGGAAGCAGAGGGAGGGGGTCGGGAGGGGCGAGACGAGGAGGAGATGGCGACTTGGCGAGGCCCCGCCGAGAACCCAGAACCCGGCCCCCCAGGACAAGGAAATGGCTCGTTGGGGAGACTTCAAAACCTTCGACACCACTCCCTTTAGGGCGCATGGCCTCGCCGGGGAAAGCAGGGAACCCCCCCCCGGGAGATGAGCCCAGCCATCCAAGCATACCGGCAATCGGCGGGAGAAAAAGGTCCCACGAAGGCACGGGGTGTGCAGGAGCAGAGCTTGTGGGCCCCGGACCTAAATGAACCCCAGCACCCGGGCCTCACAATTGACCGGGAAAAAAAAGGGGAAAACAGTGAGAGGGAAAGGGGCTAGACCAAACCCAAACGCCCCCAAAACCCCCACCTGCATCGCCACACCACTGCCCCCCCCCCAGGGTGGATGGCGGGGAGGGGGGGGGTCGAATGCAGCCAGGGGCCCCTCCTCCCTTCCCCCCTGGGGGCCGGGGGGGGGGGGGTGGGTTTTGGGCCCCCAGCAAGAGCGAGTAACCATCCCCCCATCTCAGCTCACCTGGGAGGGGCCGGGAACTACCAAACCCCGTACCGGGCCCCGGGAGGGGCCGGGGGGGTGGGGCTGGCTGGTAGCGACGTAACCATCGCCCATTTACAAAATTGCAGACCCGGAACCCCAACCCCCGCACCAGCCCTTGGGGGGGGGGCGGGGGGGGGGGCGTGGTTTGGGGGAACGACGTAACCATCCCCCCCTCTAGCGCACATGTGGAGACGTAACCCCCAACCCCCCCACCCTTTGGGGGGGTCCGGGCGGGGGTGGGGCGTGGCTGGGTGAAAGCGTAACCACCGCCCTCTCATCACATTTTGGGGACCAGGAACCACCCAACCCCCGCACCAGCCCTTGGAGGGTCCGGGCGGGGGTGGGGCGGGCTGGGTGAAAGACGTAACCATCCGCCCCTCTCAGCTCACATGTGGCGACCAGGAACCACCAACCACGCACCAAACTTTGGGGGGGTCCGGCGGGGGGGGGGCGGGTGGGGGGAAGACGAAACCCTACGTTTTTAGGGCCGGAGCCCTGCGGGGAAAAAACCCCGGGAGAAAGGGGGTTTAAAACCGCCCCCGGGGGGTAGCGTAACCCACAGACACAACACCGCCGAAAAAAAAATATTTTGAGACCCAGCGGGGCCCCAAACCGGGATAAGAATAAATAAACCTCATCCCGAACCCTAAGAAGGGTTACGAAGCATGAATGGGGGAAAACTTTAACACACCCCTAAAAACCAAAAAACGCAGGTGCTCACCATACCGCCCCCGAAGAAAACAAACGGTTAGGAAGCAGCAGGTGTTGACTCGATGAAGGGAAAAAGAAAAATGAAGCTCCGGGGCCCGGGTGGCGGGCCCCCGGCCTCGGGAGTGGCACGGCGTTGCCAGACGTGTGTTTCTTTTTTTTTCGATCTAAAGGGGCCTGGGTTTTAAAAAAAGATGGGGGTATGGGTTGCCTGTTACCCAAGGTTTGCCCCGGGGGGCGATCTTTTTCCCTTTCCCTTTTAGTTAGTGATAGCTCTAAGGGGGCCTAAAAATCATGTTATACATGTGTACGCTCCCCTTTATAGCTTTTTAAATTTGAAGTTTTAAATCGAAGGGGTCCACAATCCTGCTATTTGCTGCCACCACCCACATAATGGAAAAAAAATATAAGATTAAGAAAATTTATACAAAGGGTTTAATAAAAATGTTATCAGAAATTTAGTATATTGACCTTTTTTTGATTCACCAGTAATTACTTTTTCCCAGTGGGGACCAGGATGCCGGGGGGGGTTCAGGGGTGGTACTTGAAAAATGACCGCGGTGTTTTGGCGGTTTAATGGGCTGCGGGGCCACAAGAGACGTCCACCAAAATTGGCCGCGGAGTCGGGGGGCGTCGGGCAGGACCCTGGGGCCGGTGGGCCCCTCAACAGGACTTGTAACTCAGGGTCTCCCCCCTTTTGGTCCCCTTGGGGGCCCAGGGGCCACTGGGGGGGGGGAAAATAGAGGCCCCCGGGGCAAGGCTCGGAAAAAACCGCGGGAAATTCCCCAATCCCCCGGGGGGGAGGTTTCCCCTGGGGGGGCCCCCCGGAGAAGGCGGGGGGGGCCAAACCCGGGGGGGGGGGTTGTCCTATTTTGGGGGGCCCCGGGATATGGCGCGGGGGGTTAANCGGGGTCGGAGGTGCGAAGAGGAGATAGCACTTGGCGAGCCAGCCGAGAACCCAAGACCGGTCCCCCAGGACAGACGGAAGTGGCTGCGTTGGCGAGACTTCAAAGCCTTCGACCACCACTCCTTGAGGTCAGCATAGGCCTCGCCGGTAAAGCAGGGCACACCCCCCTCCGGGAGGATGAGCCGCAGCCATCCACAGCATACCGGGCAATCGGCGGGACGAAAGAGGTCCGACAGAAGGCACGGGGCGTGCGAGGAGCAGAGCTTGTGGCCTCGGGACCTAAAAGACACCGAGCAGCCCTGGGCCTCACAATTGATCCGCTGGAAAAGAAGGGTAAAACAGTGAGAGGGAAAGGGACTAGACGCAACACGAAACGCCCCCAAACCCCCACCTGCATCGCCACACGCACTGCCCCGACCTCCAGGTAAGTGGATGGTCGGGGGAGGGGGGGGGGTCGACATGGCAGCCAGGGACCGCTCAACTCCCCTACCCGGCCCATGGGAGGGTCCGGGCGGGGGAGCGGGGAGGGTTGGGCACCAGCAAGAGCGACGTAACCATCCGCCCATCTCAGCGCACACGTGGCAGGCCAGGGGCGTGGCAGACCAGGGACCACCAAACCCCCCGCACCAGCCCTTGGGAGGGTCCGGGCGGAGGGTGGGGCGTGGCTGGGTGAACAACGTAACCATCCGCCCATCTCAGCTTACACGTGGCAGACCAGGGACCACCAAACCCCCCGCACCAGCCCTTGGAAGGGTCCGGGCGGGGGGTGGGGCGTGGCTGGGAGAACTACGTAACCATCCGCCCATCTCAGCTTACACGTGGCAGACCAGGGACCACCAAATCCCCCGAACCAGCCCTTGGGAGGGTCTGGGCAGGGGGGGGGGGGGCGTGGCTGGGTGAACGACGAAACCGTACAGGTGTCAGGCCAGGGACGCCCTGGCGGGGAAATAATGCCCTGGGGAGAAAGGGTGCCGCGCCGCGCCGTTAAGCCGCGCCCCTGGGGCGTAGCTTAACACCACAGACACAGACACCAGCCGAATAAAATATATTTAAGACACAGCTGGGCCCGGACCAGGGATGAAGAATAAACTACACTCATGCCCATGAACCCTACAGAAGGATTACGAAGCATGAATGGGTAAAACTTCACACACACCCACGTAAACACGAAAAAACAGCAGGTGCTCACCATATGGCCTGAAGAGAGACAACACGTGTTTACAGGAGACGTCAGCAGGTGTTGACTCGATGAAGGCAAAATTAAGAAATGATAGCTCCGGGCCGGCTGGCGGACCGCCGGCCTCGGCAGGATTGGCACGGCGTTGCCAGACGTGTGTTTCTTTTTCTTTCAGATCTAAGTGTAGCCTGGTTACCTAACCAGATGTGGGTATTGGTTGCCTGTATACCCAGGGTTTGCCCTGGGTGGCGATCTTTCCTATCCTATAGCTTAGTGCACTAGCTCTAAGGGGACCTAAAACATGATTATTATACAATGAATGTGACCATTACAATGATGAAGGGAGATAACGGGTCACATACGCCTAAGAAACAGTGAGATGATGGAGGGAAACACTGGATCTCACAAGCCAAAGAGACAGTGAGATGACGGAAAGAAACACTGTGTTCCTGACTATGAACACAAAACTTAGGGCCAGATTGTTAAATGTCACCTTTCCCGTCCCATGACGGGACCACACGACGAGTTCTCAGTGCTACACGGGGACCCAGGGTAACGTTGAATCCTTCCACGTCTTTTCCCTTCGTGTAGTCCCGTCATGGTAAGGTTGGTATGCTGGAAGGAGTGGTATGCTGCCATGTCTGTGCTGTGCAACAATGTATCTCCTTCAGAAAAATCAGTGAAACTTGGTTGGGAAATAATAGTTAGTGTCTTAAAAACCAGGGAAGTGACTGAATTAATACGTAAGTACGAAAACAAATGCGCCCCGCCCCGCTCCGGCCCGCATTTGCCAGCGCGCCTGCCAGACACCGAGTGGTCCGCTCTGCCCAGTCCGCCTGTGCGTGTCTCCCGGTGAGATTACAAACCACTCTTTTTATTACGTACTAAGGTTAATTTCGTCAATAAACAAGTAAAAAGTAACACAAAGTCACTGAAATGTCTTTATCTTATCCAATAATGGGATGAAAAGTACAGAGGAGATCAGCGCCCGCGAAGGGAATGGTGAATACATGGGGGGCCTACTCGCGAGGTATTTGAATCAAGAATCTTGAAAAAACTTGGTCCATCTTGATTTGATTCTGCCCTCGCGCGCGCTATGGAGCATGTTTTCTGTGTTGATATGGTCCACATTCAAAGTTGCTCCAAAGTGCCTCTTGAATACAAAATGGCGTCCTCTGCATCTTTACAACTCTCCCACTACGGACATTAGCTCCCTCAAAATGCAAGTACCGTGTAAGATTAGGACATGTAACAAATATAAGGAAGCGTGTTAGGTGTGGTATAGCACATATGTAGATACCCGGGTGAACATTAGTGAAACATGAAATATCGGTACGCTATTAATCTGTGGCTTGAAGGTCCTCTTCGATATTTTAATTGTTTCATATGTGACTTGTTATGGAAGATGAGATGCTTAAATAAGTTGAATGAAATGAGTTAGGTGTCGTAGATGAAGCAAACTTAGGAAATACTGGCGTGAACGCACAAAGACACGAAATGTTATTCTGTGTTTTACCAGGCTCTCAGTCGACAATGAAATTGTATAAAAGTGACTTTTTATGGGTGATGACGGCTTTAAATAAGGTGAATGAAGTGAGTTAGGCTCGTAAGGAGAAACATAAATTGTGAACACGATAACTGGAACCGTCCCAGCCATAGGCGAGTGTTCCAATTTTTGGTATTTGGTACTTTCAACCAGTAATTGAGTAAGAGGTTGAAAGTACTCTTTTCCTATGTATTTTGATGCGTTAAGAATGATGGTCGCACTCAAAGTCGTTGGGAATGCATCATATTGCAGTTATCCCACCTTTATCCCTGCTTTAGGTTAGGCTTCTCGACCAACGCCCAGGTTAGGTTAGTGAACTAGCGGAGGGGTCCGGGCGCTCAACCACCCCCCCACAGTTATGTCAGGTTAAATAACCAATGTCCATGTATTGTATTAAACTGCAGTTTTACCGTTGAGATTATTCGAGGAATAGGTAAGTAATTCCCGTAGACTTTATCGGATATATTTTTATATATTTCCGGGCTTATTTTATTCCGTAAAGTGTTTACCGGATACATCTTACGTTATCCATATAATATACTATCAGTAAAAAACTAGTTGCCATTTTCCCCGCCCCGTTCCCGACGGGTCCCCAGGTTTGTTATGAATGGGGGGGATAACTGCAAAATAAGGCATTTCCGACGTTTTTAATGTGAACATCAGTCATAACACATCATAATACATGGAAAAAGACTAATTTTGACCTCATACCAATTACTGATTGAAAGTACAAATTTAGCCAATTTTTCACGTCCGCGAATGTTCCTATTTTCGGCGACAGTTCCAATTATTGATCTTGATATTACAGGACCCAATATTTACATGGCCTCGTGTCTCGACATGGATGGGCAGATGGCTCGTTGGGCTGAGTACTTTGGGCAGTTGTTCACGGTGGACCCTCCAACTGAGCAGCTTCACACCACTGGGTTACAGGCAGTGGATGCCGATCCTCCCATTGACGAAACCGCACCCTCTCTTGACGAAGTCAGAGAAGCTGTAGCAAAGTTGAAGGGTGGAAAGGCAGCTGGTGTTTGTAATATCAGTGCGGAGCTCCTCAAGCTGGGGGTGAGGCCATGATCCGCGGGTTGCATGCTGTCCCTGACTGCCGTGTGGCAATCAGGTACCATTCCTCCTGACTGGAAAAGGGGGCTGGTCGTCCCTATCTGGAAAGGGAAAGGGGACCGTCAGGACTGCAACATTACCGCGGTATTACACTGCTCAGCGTACCAGGCAAGGTGCTTGCCCATCTATTGCTGACACGAATTCGCAGTCATCTGGTGAAGCATCAGAGACCTCAGCAGTCTGGGTTCACGCCTGGTAAGTCAACAACGGACCGTATCCTAGCGCTTCGTGTCCTGGTGGAACGCCGACGTGAGTTTCGACAGGGGATGCTTGCAGCCTATGTTGATCTCAAGAAGGCGTTTGACTCAGTGCATCGTGAGTCACTCTGGGATCTTCTGCGACTTCGAGGGATTCCTGCAAGGACTATTGGTTTGATAATTGGTCTGTATTCTGGGACTGAGAGTGCTGTGAAGTGTGGGGCAGGTGTATCCAGCTTCTTTCCTGTGAATACAGGAGTGAGGCAAGGGTGCGTCCTTGCCCCATCACTTTTCAACGCTTGTATGGACTGGGTATTGGACAAGGTTGTAGATCAAAGTGATTGTGGAGCATCCGTCGGCAACACCATCACTGATCTTGTTTTTGCCGATGATGCAGTAATCTTTGCTGAGTCACTGGAGGTCCTGGTGATGGCTCTCGAGGCGCTGCACGAGGAGGCAAAGCCTTTGGGACTTGAGTTCTCCTGGCTCAAGACCAAGGTCCAGGTGTTTGGAGACTTACTAGATGAAGCAGTACAGTCTGTTCATGCGTGTGGCGAGGACATTGAGATCTTGGAAAGTTTTACATACCTTGGTAGCGCAATCCATAATGACGGCGGGTCACGGCGGATTGGCATAGCCCACGGTGTTATGGACTCGCTCAGCGGGAGTATTTGGCGTTGTCGGTACCTATGCAGGAGGACAAAGATCCGGATCTTCAAGTCGCTTGTGATCCCTGTCTTACTCTATGGTTGTGAGACATGGACACTAAATAGTGACTTGAAGAGACGAATCAATGCCTTTGGTAATAAGTGTCTTCGCATAATCATGGGGTATCGCTGGGATGATTACGTGTCAAATCAGCGATTGCACCGTGAGACTGAATCGAGGCCTATTACCTGCATAGTCCGTCAGCGCCAACTTCGGCTATATGGGCATGTGGCACGCTACCTGAAACCGATCCTTCCATCGGGTTGTATCTGTAAGAGACAATCCGGCGTGGAGGAGGCCAAGGGGACGCCCACAAGGCTCGTGGCTGGGGCAAGTTGATGTTTCTTGTCGAGAGCTGCTTGGTATGGGAAAGGAGCCTGCATGGGAACTCGCGCGTGGTGACCCCCGGGAGTGGCGTCGTAGGGTGGGCGAGGCGACGCGCCCCCCGGCGTATGCCCCCAATGATTGATTGATTGAATATTTACATGTAATAATCTTTTACCCGTGTTTCTGCATTTAGAGATTAAATACCATCAATAGCTTGCAATGCTTAGTAAGGTTAGGTTAAGTGACAAATGTCAAGGTTAGGTTAGTGAATGAATGAATAGCTATCCCTATTTTTATGAGACATAACACTTGAATACTTCTCGCCAATCAGGGAACTGATGGGCGGCAGGATCGCAGACCAATCAGCTTTATTCGTAACAGGCAATGGAGCTCCCGGATCCCCATAGAGCAGATTGGCCTGTGACCCAAATTCCTCTGAAGATGCCCACGGGCCAAAACGAAATTGGAATAAAGTACTTGTTTCTTAGGCCATGTTTCCCTTTATCCTCCGCTATGATTCCACTGCGACACAAGTGCCTCCCCAACTTTATTCACTTATTTCTGTGTGCAGTCCTTCCCTAAGATGAGTCACTTCCTCCTCAGGGAACTTGGGAATGGTAACTTTATAAAGTGAATACTTTGTTATCATGGGCAGACCCTGGACATCCTATCAATGTAAGTAAACTTATTTTTACTGTCACACGTGGCTATCAAAATGTCTCATCATGAACGCCATGGTTTATTATAATGGACGAGAACTGCGCGGTCGCTACCGCCGTCAGCACAGACCTTACAGGCCTTACAGCTTACTTTTTCTTTATTATTTTCGGTTCAGTATATTGTGCACTAGCTATTCACTTCCGGAAACAAAAAATATAACTTATTTTTATATAATAATTGCTGAGTTAGGTTACGTTTAGTTTTGGTTAGGTTAGATTTAGGTTATGTTAAGGTTTGGTTTAGGTTATGTTAGGCTTAGGGTAGTTTTGGGCTAGGTTTTGTTGAGATATTTAGGTTAAAAAAAACGAATTTGATGGTGCGCGATTGCCCGGGTGGTAGGCGCCGACAAATTCTGCGGAATATTTCCCATTAAAATACCTCCATCAGAAAGAGTGCTACTTTTATGCAAGGAAAACCAAGTCAGTGTCTCAGAAAATGAACGCGCAGTCCTAATCCATTTTTACCACGCCGTGTGCTGCCATGTGTCTACCAAAATACACCGAAATACATACCACATACGGTATATTTGGGTATGTGTTTGGATGTATTTCGGTATTAAGAGTTAATACCGAAATACACCAAAATACGTTTTTGAAATATATGTAGCTACAGTATACTCTTGATACCATATTTTGGTATTGAGACATAATACATACATAGAAATGCGTCTTTCTGTATCTTTTTATATATTTCGGTATGTTTTCAGAGTTATTTCGGTATATTTCGGTATTAAAGAGACCGCTACCATGGCGAAGTCATTATCAGCTGGATGAGGGAAAAGTATTTGTTTACATATGGCGCCGGACAAAAGGCTTCCGCTGGGTGACTCCCAATTCAAGTTCAAGTTTTAGATCGTACTCAATCGTACTCGCGACACACACCTCAGAACCAAGAATGGACCATAATTATTTCTTCATACCAAGAGCACTTTGGTATGAAATACCTCGCGAATAGCCCCCTATGGTCTGTACTTGGTCTTCGTTTCTTTACCTTCACCGCGATGCGACGATACTCTTCGCGGCTCAAAACATGTTGACGGTACCAATTACGTGACGAAGTACACTTCACCGAAGAGAACATTTGACAATCTGGCCCTTAGTCTCTCCGATTAATTTAGTTATTTTGATGAAAATGATAAACAATGGAATAGGGACTCGCGCGTGGTGACCCCCGAGAGTGACGTCGTAGGGTGGGCGAGGCAACGCGCCCCCCATGCTCCCAATGATTGATTGATTGACATTTATGATATCTTTCTTGATAACCGTTTACATAGCTACAAAATCTCTGTAAAACCAGAGCATAAACCCTCGTCAGAAGCTCTCTTCGTCATCAGCGCCTGCAGTACTCGCTTTGCAGGTGTCCTCCGTCAGGAGAAATATCAGGGGGTTTGAAAGAAAAATTATGAGAGTTGTTGGAAGGGAGAAGGAAGGTCTTGGCATCTAATTAGTGTCAGGTAAGTTATTGTTATGCGGAGAGTAACTTGGAGGAAATGTTATCGCCGGGACGCAGCTCATTAGTGTAATTCTTAAGTAAACAGAAGAGCATTGTGAGAAAAAAAGTATATCTCTCACTTTTTCTTCTTACTCCTCAAAAGTTTGGCTTCTTCAGGGGCTGCTGTGATTTTGGACTAATTACTATTAGTTCTCGAGAAAAAAATAATGGAAATACTGATAGCAGATAAAACTCAACGTGAAAAGGAAAATTGGCGTTGATAGCCATACAAATATTAATTTAGTGTTGGTGTTACAAGTTTTCCGATAGCTGGAGCAAAATATTTGAAAGTCATTCTTTGTTAACGCTTACATGTCTTATGGAAATAGAACATGGAAATATCATGCCTTTATGTCTGTGTACATAAAGGCATGATATTCAACAGAACCGCTATGCATTTGCACAAACTCTATATTTCTGTCTGTTTGTCTGTCTTCCTCTCTGTCTTTTTGTCTCTCTGTCTGTCTTTATCTGTATGTTTCTCTGTCTTTGTATGTATGCCACTGTCTGTCTGTCTGCCTCTTTATTTAGAAGTCTTTGCCTGTCTGACTTTCCGTTTACCTTTCTGTCTGCCTTGTCTATCTGCATATCTATCTGACTGTCTGTTTCTGTTTTTATATGTCTGTCTGTCTATTTATGTCTGTATGTCTGTCATGTCTGTCTATCTGTCTCTTTATTTCTGTCTGTCTGTCTGTTTGTCTGTCTGTCTGTTCGTCCGTCTGTCTCTCTCCTTTCCCTCCACGGCTTTGTATCGTAACACAATGGCCTGCTTTCCCCTTACCTTCCCAAGACGCAGGTGTTTCCACGTCTCCTTGGCACATCTTCAGAAGACTTGTCGTGCGTTTGATTAACTGAGTCGCTCCCAAACAAACCTCGTTAACGTTGTTGTCGTCGTCTTAATGATCATCATTAACGCTATCATTATCCTCCCATTATGCTCATCCTCCTCTTCATCATCATTATACTTTACATTTTATCATCATCAAATAATAAAATAATAAAAGGTATCTTATTTGGGAAAGAAAAAAAACCATTGTGTGGCTTTGACGAAACTCCTCTTCTTGCCCTGGACTTGTCAACAAAAATACTGACGTTGATTCCTATGAATAATACTTTATCTGATACTATCAATTACCTCCGTCACTGGAAAGCATTTGTACTTCCGCTAAAAGGTAAGTGAGTTCCTGCTGATGAAAACTATCTTGATTTCGTAAATGCGGCCAACCCAACCCTCGCACACAAAGCCATCCCATTGGTGTGGCGGTGGTGGTTCCTCCCCTTCTGTCCGTGACGTGTAATTTGGTGAAGTGTGTGAGGTTTGAACAGCAGGAAAGTCACTGTGTATTTGTTTACAAGAACACACACACACACACACACACACACACACACACACACAGTCACACACACACCCACATGAAGGAAAAAAATGTATATGATGGAGATTCCTGTGGGATAGTTTAGCAGGTGCAGCCCGGCAACCTTGCGCCGGCAGCACGCCACCTGGCAACCCCTAGTGGTAGCCACTGGGCTGACAGTCACACCCGCCGCCTTGAGGCTTGTAAAGGCGTTCCCTATTGTTCTCACTGTAATTTGTACTGCTACCACTAGAATAGAACCTATTGAAAGTAACTTGTGTTTCTGTGATCCCACTGGACTTAGACTGATCATATACACAACGAACATGGCGCAGTGAGTCACTAGTGAAACAGTGACGGACAGTTTTTATGGGCAACAAAACGCCGACAGCCATTGTGTGTGCCTCAGCTTCGTGTCACACCTCGCCCGCACCACTGGAATTTCTGCTTCCCTGTGGACTCACGGTGCTGGGAGCTACAGTGCTACTCGTGTGTGTACAGTGTCGTGTGTTACGCTTTTGTGCAGTACAGAGTGGCTACGCTTTGGGTTGGTCAGTCCCCCTCTGTCGGCCTCACGATCTTACGAAGCGCCGAGCGACAGACCATCTCCTTTCAGTAGCCGCCGGCGCACTGTCGGTCCTGAAACGCACAGGCCACAGCGACCCAGCTGCCGCCGCCACCGCCACTGCCACCCGTATATAACCACACCGATACACACGCACAAGCTCTGGACATTCGTGACTCGTGTCGCTGTATTTTTCATGTACATCCGATTCGAACTGTTGAAGCGTTGGATTAGTACCTAGAAAATACTGTGACACCCATTCACCATGGACCGGAACGAGGAAGAAAACGAAGCAGACCCAAATATCACCGCCACTTTCCCCCGTGCCAGACGAGAATGACACAGATTCAATCACACTTTCACCCGCTGGCGCGGCTGTCACTTCAACTCCACCTGCCTCACGTCAGGAACGTTCCCTCATCGCCTCCACATGGACCTTTCTGATCTCATGCAATGGATGGAAGCGCAACGACGTGAAGATGAGAGACAAAGGCGAGAGGAAGACAAACGGCGACGTGAGGAGGAGTCGAACCGTTTTCAGACGCTCATCACGACCCTCTTACCGCAATAATATCCGCATGCTGCCCATGGCGTCTTCCACACCGGTGACGCCGCCCACTCAAGAAGCCACGGCCCCAACACATAACAAGCCGCGCTCCCACACCCGCTCCACCCAAGGCTTCTGTTCAACCACCCCCAGTACTCCACCCTGACGTCTCTTACCAGACCTTCAGAGAATGGAGGCAGAGATGGACAGATTACGCCACGATGGTGGATCTCCCGAGCTTGTCACAGGAGAAACAGCTCATACAGCTACGTATGTGCTTGTCCCTCGAAACGCAGCGAGTACTGGAGCACACACTACAAGTGCCCCTAGACTCCACGTCTCCTGTAGAAGACGTACTTAATGTCCTGCAGGAGCACGTCAAGGCCCAGAGGAACGAGGCACTTCGTAGGCGGGAACTCTTCAGCTCAAGACAGATGGAAGGCGAATCGTTCGCTGCCTTCTATATTCGCCTGAAGCGGGTATCTGAAGAAGTTGACATCTGTAAGGGCAATCACAAGGAGTGCGAGGAAACCCAGCTCAAGCAGGTGATCTTGATGGGCGTTCGAGACGAAGAACTTGTCCAACGCCTCATCTCCCTTGACGCCTCATGCACTCTGCAGGTTGTAGTGACGGAATGTCGGGCCTATGAGGCCGCCCGAAACACCACGTCAGCCCTGCGAGCCCCCCCCCCCCCCCCCACTACTGCTGTGAGGTTCCATGTCGCAGTACAAGAAGGTGAAGACGGCAGCTCATAAGGCGAAGACTGGTTCCCGTGCCGTTACACCTCCGCCCAGCACACCGTGTAACAGCTGCGGAAGGCAGCACGCTCCGCACTCATGCCCAGCTGCCGAGTCAGTGTGCAGCTGCTGTGGACGTACGGGACATTGGACACACACTGTACGGTGCCCTGCTAAAAGCACACAGTGCCGTTTGTGCGGCCGCATCGGTCACTATGACAAGTGTTGCTCCCCAATGAAACCCAAGGGTCAGCAACGACGACGCAAACAACGCCACGGCACCGGTGTTTTTCGTCCCTACTCCCCTGGCAGTCAGCCGCAAGACCCTCAACAGCGTCCCGAGCCACGTTAGTGGAGCGGCCAAGAGCCAAAAAATTTAGCTTGACCCCTACACACTTTAGAACAAGGCAAATTAGGTAGCGTTGGATTCGTTTAGGATGTCTACTTTGTGAAAAACGATGTTTACAGTCAGATTCTAATTCAAACATTGCCATTTAACCCATTTCACCTATTTCACCATACAAAATTGAGAATTTTGAATATCCTAAAAATTGTTATTTTGGCACTTACAAAGATTGAAAACTTGGTAACATCACATAATTCCTTTCTGCCAAGTACACTCTCACAATATAGGTGAAAAACCCC